>CAWUFW010001721.1:2357717-2636788 GCA_963921515.1 Calotriton arnoldi | reverse complement strand
AGTGGTGTGCGGGCAGTGTAGGGGGTCGTGCGGGTGGTGTTTCAGGGTTTAGGGCAGTGCAGTGGTGTTCGGGCAGTGTAGGGGTTGGTGCAGGGGGTGGTTTTTCAGGGTTTAGGGCAGTGCAGTGGTGTTCGGGCACTGTAGGGGGTCGTGCAGGGGGTGGTGTTTCAGGGTTTAGGGCAGTGCAGTGGTGTTCGGCAGCGTAGGGAGTCGTGCAGTGGTGGTGTTTCAGGGTTTAGGGCAGTGCAGTGGTGTTCGGGCAGTGTAGGGGGTCGTGCAGGGGTGGGTGTTTCAGGGTTAGGGCAGTGCACTTGTGTTCGGGCAGTGTAGGGGGTCGTGCTGGGGCTGGTGTTTCAGGGTTTAGGGCAGTGCAGTGGTGTTCGTGCAGTGTAGGGGGTCGTGCTGGGGCTGGTGTTTCAGGGTTTAGGGCACTGCAGTGGTGTTTGGGTAGTGTAGGGGAGTCGTGCAGGGGTGGTGTTTCAGGGTTTAGGGCAGTGCAGTGGTGTTCGGGCAGTGTAGGGGGTCGTGCTGGGGCTGGTGTTTCAGGGTTTAGGGCAGTGCAGTGGTGTTCGGGCAGTGTAGGGGGTCGTGCTGGGGCTGGTGTTTCAGGGTTTAGGGTAGTGCAGCGGTGTTTGTGTAGTGTAGGGGGTCGTGTTTTAGGGTTTAGGGTAGTGCAGTGGTCTTTGGGTAGTGTAGGGGGTCATGAGGGGGGTAGTGTTTTAGGGTTTAAGGTAGTGCAGTGGTCTTTGGGTAGTGTATGGGGTCGTGCAGGGGGTAGTGTTTTAGGGTTTAGGGTAGTGCATTGGTGTTTGGGTAGTGTAGGGGGTCTTGCGGGGGTAGTGTTTTAGGGTTTAGGGTAGTGCAGTGGTGTTCGGGTAGTGTAGGGGGTACTGCTGGGGGTAGTGTTTTAGGGTAGTGCAGTGGTGTTTGGGTAGTGTAGGGGGTCGTACTGGGGGTAGTGTTTTAGGGTTTAGGGTAGTGCGGTGGTGTTTGTGTAGTGTAGGGGGAAGTGTTTTAGGGTTTAGGGTAGTGCAGTGGTGTTTGTGTAGTGTGGGGGTCATGCTGGGGGTAGTGTTTTAGGGTTTAGGGTAGTGCAGCGGTGTTTGTGTAGTGTAGGGGGTCGTGTTTTAGGGTTTAGGGTAGTGCAGTGGTCTTTGGGTAGTGTAGGGGTCGTGCGGGGGTAGTGTTTTAGGGTTTAGGGTAGTGCAGTGGTCTTTGGGTAGTGTATGGGGTCGTGCAGGGGTAGTGTTTTAGGGTTTAGGGTAGTGCATTGGTGTTTGGGTAGTGTAGGGGGTCGTGCGGGGGGTAGTGTTTTAGGGTTTAGGGTAGTGCATTGGTGTTTGGGTAGTGTAGGGGGTCGTGCTGGGGGTAGTGTTTTAGGGTTTAGGGCAGTGCAGTGGTGTTTGGGTAGTGTAGGGGGTCGTGTTGGGGGAGTGTTTTAGGGTTTAGGGCAGTGCAGTGGTGTTCGGGTAGTGTAGGGGGTCGTGCTGGGGGCAGTGTTTTAGGGTTTAGGGCAATGCAGTGGTGTTTGGGTAGTGTAGGGGGTCGTGCTGGGGGGAGTGTTTTAGGGTTTAGGGCAGTGCAGTGGTGTTCGGGTAGTGTAGGGGGTCGTGCTGGGGGTAGTGTTTTAGGGTTTAGGGCAGTGCAGTGGTGTTCGGGCAGTGTACGGGGTCGTGCTGGGGGTGGTGTTTCAGGGTTTAGGGCAGTGCAGTGGTGTTAGGGCAGTGTAGGGGGTCGTGCTGGGGGTGGTGTTTCAGGGTTTAGGGCAGTGCAGTGTTGTTCGGGCAGTGTAGGGGATGGTGCAGGGGTGGCGTTTCAGGGTTTAGGGCAGTGCAGTGTTGTTCGGGCAGTGTAGGGGGTGGTGCAGGGGGTGGTGTTTCAGGGTTTAGGGCAGTGCAGTGGTGTTCAGGCAGTGTAGGGGGTCGTGCAGGGGGTGGTGTTTCAGGGTTTAGGGCAGTGCAGTGGTGTGCGGGCAGTGTAGGGGGTCGTGCGGGTGGTGTTTCAGGGTTTAGGGCAGTGCAGTGGTGTTCGGGCAGTGTAGGGGATGGTGCAGGGGGTGGTTTTTCAGGGTTTAGGGCAGTGCAGTGGTGTTCGGGCACTGTAGGGGGTCGTGCAGGGGGTGGTGTTTCAGGGTTTAGGGCAGTGCAGTGGTGTTCGGCAGTGTAGGGAGTCGTGCAGTGGTGGTGTTTCAGGGTTTAGGGCAGTGCAGTGGTGTTCGGGCAGTGTAGGGGGTCGTGCAGGGGGTGGTGTTTCAGGGTTTAGGGCAGTGCACTTGTGTTCGGGCAGTGTAGGGGGTCGTGCTGGGGCTGGTGTTTCAGGGTTTAGGGCAGTGCAGTGGTGTTCGTGCAGTGTAGGGAGTCGTGCTGGGGCTGGTGTTTCAGGGTTTAGGGCACTGCAGTGGTGTTTGGGTAGTGTAGGGAGTCGTGCAGGGGGTGGTGTTTCAGGGTTTAGGGCAGTGCAGTGGTGTTCGGGCAGTGTAGGGGGTCGTGCTGGGGCTGGTGTTTCAGGGTTTAGGGCAGTGCAGTGGTGTTCGGGCAGTGTAGGGGGTCGTGCTGGGGCTGGTGTTTCAGGGTTTAGGGTAGTGCAGCGGTGTTTGTGTAGTGTAGGGGGTCGTGTTTTAGGGTTTAGGGTAGTGCAGTGGTCTTTGGGTAGTGTAGGGGGTCATGAGGGGGGTAGTGTTTTAGGGTTTAAGGTAGTGCAGTGGTCTTTGGGTAGTGTATGGGGTCGTGCGGGGGGTAGTGTTTTAGGGTTTAGGGTAGTGCATTGGTGTTTGGGTAGTGTAGGGGGTCTTGCGGGGATAGTGTTTTAGGGTTTAGGGTAGTGCATTGGTGTTTGGGTAGTGTAGGGGGTCATGCTGGGGGAGTGTGTTAGAGTTTAGGGCAGTGCAGTGGTGTTCGGGTAGTGTAGGGGGTCGTGCTGGGGGAGTGTTTTAGGGTTTAGGGCAGTGCAGTGGTGTTCGGGTAGTGTAGGGGGTCATGCTGGGGGTAGTGTTTTAGGGTTTAGGGTAGTGCAGCGGTGTTTGTGTAGTGTAGGGGGTCGTGTTTTAGGGTTTAGGGTAGTGCAGTGGTCTTTGGGTAGTGTAGGGGGTCTTACGGGGGTAGTGTTTTAGGGTTTAGGGTAGTGCATTGGTGTTTGGGTAGTGTAGGGGGTCGTGCTGGGGGGAGTATGTTAGAGTTCAGGGCAGTGCAGTGGTGTTCGGGTAGTGTAGGGGGTCGTGCTGGGGGAGTGTTTTAGGGTTTAGGGCAGTGCAGTGGTGTTCGGGTAGTGTAGGGGGTCATGCTGGGGGCAGTGTTTTAGGATTTAGGGCAGTGCAGTGGTGTTCGGGTAGTGTAGGGGGTCATGCTGTGGGGAGTGTTTTAGGGTTTAGGGCGGTGCAGTTGTGTTCGGGTAGTGTAGGGGGTCGTGCTGGGGGGAGTGTTTTAGGGTTTAGGGCAGTGCAGTGGTGTTCGGGTAGTGTAGGGGGTCATGCTGGGGGAGTGTTTTAGGGTTTAGGGCAGTGCAGTGGTGTTCGGGCAGTGTAGGGGGTCGTACTGGGGGTGGTGTTTCAGGGTTTAGGGCAGTGCAGTGGTGTTCGGGCAGTGTAGGGGTCGTGCAGGGGGTGGTGTTTCAGGGTTTAGGGCAGTGCAGTGGTGTTCAGGCAGTGTAGGGGGTCGTGCAGGGGGTGGTGTTTCAGGGTTTAGGGCAGTGCAGTGGTGTTTGTGTAGTGTAGGGGGTAGTGTTTTAGGGTTTAGGGTAGTGCAGTGGTGTTTGTGTAGTGTGGGGGTCGTGCTGGGGGTAGTGTTTTAGGGTTTAGGGTAGTGCAGCGGTGTTTGTGTAGTGTAGGGGGTCCTGTTTTAGGGTTTAGGGTAGTGCAGTGGTCTTTGGGTAGTGTAGGGGCTCGTGCGGGGGGTATTGTTTTAGGGTTTAGGGTAGTGCAGTGGTCTTTGGGTAGTGTAGGGGGTCGTGCGGGGGTAGTGTTTTAGGGTTTAGGGTAGTGCAGTGGTCTTTGGGTAGTGTATGGGGTCGTGCAGGGGTAGTGTTTTAGGGTTTAGGGTAGTGCATTGGTGTTTGGGTAGTGTAGGGGGTCGTGCGGGGGTAGTGTTTTAGGGTTTAGGGTAGTGCATTGGTGTTTGGGTAGTGTAGGGGGTCGTGCTGGGGGTAGTGTTTTAGGGTTTAGGGCAGTGCAGTGGTGTTTGTGTTGTGTAGGGGGTCATGCTGGGGGTAGTGTTTTAGGGTTTAGGGTGGTGCAGTGGTGTTTGGGTAGTGTAGGGGGTCGTGCTGGGGGTAGTGTTTTAGGGTTTAGGGTAGTGCAGTGGTGTTTGGGTAGTGTAGGGGGTCATGCTGGGGTAGTGTTTTAGGGTTTAGGGTAGTGCAGTGTTGTTGGTGTAGTGTAGGGGGTCGTGCTGGGGGTAGTGTTTTAGGGTTTATGGTAGTGCAGTGGTGTTTGGGTAGTGTAGGGGGTCGTGCTGAGGGTAGATTTAGGGTTTAGGGTAGCGCAGTGGTATTTGGGTAGTGTAGGGGGTCGTGCTGGTGGTAGATTTAGGGTTTAGGGTAGTGCAGTGGTGTTTGGGTAGTGTAGGGGGTCGTGCTGGGGGTAGATTTAGGGTTTAGGGTAGTGCAGTGGTGTTTGGGTAGTGTAGGGAGTCATGCTGGGAGGAGTGTTTTAGGGTTTAGGGTAGTGCAGTGGTGTTTGGGTAGTGTAGGGGGTCGTGCTGGGGGTAGTGTTTTAGGGTTTAGGGTAGTGCAGTGGTGTTTGGGTAGTGTAGGGGTCGTTCTGGGGGTAGTGGTTTAGGGTTTAGGGTAGTGCAGTGGTGTTTGGGTAGTGTAGGGGGTACTGCTGGGGGTAGTGTTTTAGGGTTTAGGGTAGTGCAATGGTGTTTGGGTAGTGTAGGGGGTACTGCTGGGGGTAGTGTTTTAGGGTTTAGGGTAGTGCAGTGGTGTTTGGGTAGTGTTTTAGGGTAGTGCAGTGGTGTTTGGGTAGTGTAGGGGGTAGTGTTTTAGGGTTTAGGGTAGTGCAGTGGTGTTTGTGTAGTGAGGGGGTCATGCTGGGGTAGTGTTTTAGGGTTTAGGGTAGTGCGGCGGTGTTTGTGTAGTGTAGGGGGTCGTGTTTTAGGGTTTAGGGTAGTGCAGTGGTCTTTGGGTAGTGTAGGGGGTCATGCGGGGGGTATTGTTTTAGGGTTTAGGGTAGTGCAGTGGTCTTTGGGTAGTGTAGGGGGTCGAGCGGGGGTAGTGTTTTAGTGTTTAGGGTAGTGCAGTGGTCTTTGGGTAGTGTATGGGGTCGTGCGGGGGGTAGTGTTTTAGGGTTTAGGGTAGTGCATTGGTGTTTGGGTAGTGTAGGGGGTCGTGCGGGTGGTAGTGTTTTAGGGTTTAGGGTAGTGCATTGGTGTTTGGGTAGTGTAGGGGGTCGTGCTGGGGGTAGTGTTTTAGGGTTTAGGGCAGTGCAGTGGTGTTCGGGTAGTGTAGGGGGTCGTGCTGGGGGGAGTGTTTTAGGGTTTAGGGCAGTGCAGTGGTGTTTGGGTAGTGTAGGGGGTCGTGCTGGGGGTAGTGTTTTAGGGTTTAGGGCAGTGTAGTGGTGTTCGGGCAGTGTAGGGGGTCGTGCTGGGGGTGGTGTTTTAGGGTTTAGGGCAGTGCAGTGGTGTTCGGGCAGTGTAGGGGGTCGTGCAGGGGGTGGTGTTTCAGGGTTTAGGGCAGTGGTGTTCGGGCAGTGTAGGGGGTCGTGCTGGGGGTGGTGTTTCAGGGTTTAGGGCAGTGCAGTGGTGTGCGGGCAGTGTAGGGGGTCGTGCTGGGGGTGGTGTTTCAGGGTTTAGGGCAGTGCAGTGGTGTGCGGGCAGTGTCGGGGGTCGTGCGGGGGTGGTGTTTCAGGGTTTAGGGCAGGGCAGTGGTGTTCGGGCATTGTAGGGGGTCATGCAGGGTTGTGGTGTTTCAGGGTTTAGGGCAGTGCAGTGGTGTTCGGGCAGTGTAGGGGGTCGTGCTGGGGGTGGTGTTTCAGGGTTTAGGGCAGTGCAGTGGTGTTCGGGCAGTGTAGGGGATGGTGCAGGGGTGGTGTTTCAGGGTTTAGGGCAGTGCAGTGGTGTTCGGGCAGTGTAGGGGATGGTGCAGGGGGTGGTGTTTCAGGGTTTAGGGCAGTGCAGTGGTGTTCGGGCACTGTAGGGGGTCGTGCAGGGGGTGGTGTTTCAGGGTTTAGGGCAGTGCAGTGGTGTTCGGCGGCGTAGGGAGTCGTTCAGGGGTGGTGTTTCAGGGTTTAGGGCAGTGCAGTGGTGTTCGGGCAGTGTAGGGGGTCGTGCAGGGGGTGGTGTTTCAGGGTTTAGGGCAGTGCAGTGGTGTTCGGGCAGTGTAGGGGGTCATGCTGGGTCTGGTGTTTCAGGGTTTAGGGCAGTGCAGTTGTGTTCCAGCAGTGTAGGGGGTCGTGCTGGGGCTGGTGTTTCAGGGTTTAGGGCAGTGCAGTGGTGTTCCGGCAGTGTAGGGGGTCTTGCTGGGGCTGGTGTTTCAGGGTTTAGGGCAGTGCAGTGGTGTTCGGGCTGTGTAGGGGGTCGTGCTGGGGCTGGTGTTTCAGGGTTTAGGGCAGTGCAGTGGTGTTCGGGCTGTGTAGGGGGTCGTGCTGGGGCTGGTGTTTCAGGGTTTAGGGCAGAGCAGTGGTGTTTGTGTAGTGTAGGGGGTCGTGCTGGGGGTAGTGTTTTAGGGTTTAGGGTAGTGCAGCGGTGTTTGTGTAGTGTAGGGGGGTCATGCGGGGGGTAGGGTTTTAGGGTTTAGGGTAGTGCAGTGGTCTTTGGGTAGTGTATGGGGTCGTGCGGGGGTAGTGTTTTAGGGTTTAGGGTAGTGCATTGGTGTTTGGGTAGTGTAGGGGGTCGTGCGGGGGTAGTGTTTTAGGGTTTAGGGTAGTGCATTGGTGTTTGGGTAGTGTAGGGGGTCGTGCTGGGGGAGTGTGTTAGGGTTTAGGGCAGTGCAGTGGTGTTCGGGTAGTGTAGGGGGTCGTGCTGGGGGAGTGTTTTAGGGTTTAGGGCAGTGCAGTGGTGTTCGGGTAGTGTAGGGGGTCGTGCTGGGGGCAGTGTTTTAGGGTTTAGGGCTGTGCAGTGGTGTTCGGGCAGTGTAGGGGATGGTGCAGGGGTGGTGTTTCAGGGTTTAGGGCAGTGCAGTGGTGTTCGGGCAGTGTAGGGGATGGTGCAGGGGTGGTGTTTCAGGGTTTAGGGCAGTGCAGTGGTGTTCGGGCACTGTAGGGGGTCGTGCAGGGGGTGGTGTTTCAGGGTTTAGGGCAGTGCAGTGGTGTTCGGCGGCGTAGGGAGTCGTTCAGGGGTGGTGTTTCAGGGTTTAGGGCAGTGCAGTGGTGTTCGGGCAGTGTAGGGGGTCGTGCAGGGGGTGGTGTTTCAGGGTTTAGGGCAGTGCAGTGGTGTTCGGGCAGTGTAGGGGGTCATGCTGGGGCTGGTGTTTCAGGGTTTAGGGCAGTGCAGTGGTGTTTGGGCAGTGTAGGGGATGGTGCAGGGGTGGTGTTTCAGGGTTTAGGGCAGTGCAGTGGTGTTCGGGCACTGTAGGGGGTCGTGCAGGGGTGGTGTTTCAGGGTTTAGGGCAGTGCAGTGGTGTTCGGCGGCGTAGGGAATCGTTCAGGGGTGGTGTTTCAGGGTTTAGGGCAGTGCAGTGGTGTTCGGGCAGTGTAGGGGGTCGTGCAGGGGGTGGTGTTTCAGGGTTTAGGGCAGTGCAGTGGTGTTCGGGCAGTGTAGGGGGTCATGCTGGGGCTGGTGTTTCAGGGTTTAGGGCAGTGCAGTTGTGTTCCAGCAGTGTAGGGGGTCGTGCTGGGGCTTGTGTTTCAGGGTTTAGGGCAGTGCAGTGGTGTTCCGGCAGTGTAGGGGGTCTTGCTGGGGCTGGTGTTTCAGGGTTTAGGGCAGTGCAGTGGTGTTCGGGCTGTGTAGGGGTCGTGCTGGGGCTGGTGTTTCAGGGTTTAGGGCAGTGCAGTGGTGTTCGGGCTGTGTAGGGGGTCGTGCTGGGGCTGGTGTTTCAGGGTTTAGGGCAGAGCAGTGGTGTTTGTGTAGTGTAGGGGGTCGTGCTGGGGGTAGTGTTTTAGGGTTTAGGGTAGTGCAGCGGTGTTTGTGTAGTGTAGGGGGTCATGCGGGGGGTAGTGTTTTAGGGTTTAGGGTAGTGCAGTGGTCTTTGGGTAGTGTATGGGGTCGTGCGGGGGGTAGTGTTTTAGGGTTTAGGGTAGTGCATTGGTGTTTGGGTAGTGTAGGGGGTCGTGCGGGGGTAGTGTTTTAGGGTTTAGGGTAGTGCATTGGTGTTTGGGTAGTGTAGGGGGTCGTGCTGGGGGGAGTGTGTTAGGGTTTAGGGCAGTGCAGTGGTGTTCGGGTAGTGTAGGGTGTCGTGCTGGGGGAGTGTTTTAGGGTTTAGGGCAGTGCAGTGGTGTTCGGGTAGTGTAGGGGGTCGTGCTGGGGGCAGTGTTTTAGGGTTTAGTGCTGTGCAGTGGTGTTCGGGTAGTGTAGGGGGTCGTGCTGGGGGGAGTGTTTTAGGGATTAGGGCAGTGCAGTGGTGTTCGGGTAGTGTAGGGGGTCGTGCTGGGGGAGTGTTTTAGGGTTTAGGGCAGTGCAGTGGTGTTCGGGTAGTGTAGGGGGTCGTGGTGGGGGTAGTGTTTTAGGGCTTACGGCAGTGCAGTGGTGTTCGGGCAGTGTATGGGGTCATGCTGGGGGTGGTGTTTTAGGGTTTAGGGCAGTGCAGTGGTGTTTGGGCAGTGGTGGGGGTCGTGCTGGGGGTGGTATTTCAGGGTTAAGGGCAGTGCAGTGGTGTTCGGGCAGTGTAGGGGGTCATGCAGGGGGTGGTGTTTCAGGGTTTAGGGCAGTGCAGTGGTTTTCGGGCAGTGTAGGGGGTCGTGCAGGGGGAGGTGTTTCAGGGTTTAGGGCAGTGCAGTGGTGTTCGGGCAGTGTAGGGCGTCATGCTGGGGGTGGTGTTTCAGGGTTTAGGGCAGTGGTGTTCGGGCAGTGTAGGGGGTCTTGCTGGGGGTGGTGTTTCAGGGTTTAGGGCAGTGCAGTGGTGTTCGTGCAGTGTAGGGGGTCTCCCTGGGGGTGCTGTTTCAGGGTTTAGGGCAGTGCAGTGGTGTTCGGGTAGTGTAGGGGGTCTTGCTGGGGCTGGTGTTTCAGGGTTTAGTGCAGTGCAGTGGTGTTTGAGCAGTGTGGGGGGTCGTGCTTGGGCTGGTGTTTCAGGGTTTAGTGCAGTGCAGTGGTGTTCGGGCAGTGTGGGGGGTCGTGCTGAGGCTGGTGTTTCAGGGTTTAGGGCAGTGCAGTGGTGTTCGGGCAGTGTAGGGGGTCCTGCTGGGGCTAGTGTTTCAGGGTTTAGGGCAGTGCAGTGGTGTTCGGGCATTGTAGGGGGTCGTGCTGGGGCTGGTGTTTCAGGGTTTAGGGCAGTGCAGTGGTGTTCGGGCAGTGTAGGGGGTAGTGCTGGGGCTGGTGTTTCAAGGTTTTGGGCAGTGAAGTGGTGTTCGGGCAGTGAAGGGGGTCGTGCCGGGGGTAGTCTTTCAGGGTTTTGGACAGAGCAGTGGTGTTCGGGCAGTGTACGGGGTCGAGCTGGGGGTGGTGTTTCAGGGTTTTGGGCAGTGCAGTGGTGTTCGGGCAGTGTAGGGGGTCTTGCTGGGGGTGGTGTTTCAGGGTTTAGGGCAGTGGTGTTCGGGCAGTGTAGGGGGTCTTGCTGGGGGTGATGTTTCAGCGTTTAGGGCAGTGCAGTGGTGTTCGGGCAATGTAGGGGGTCTTGCTGGAGGTAGTGTTTCGTGGTTTAGGGCAGTGCAGTGGTGTTCGGGCAGTGTAGGGGGTCGTGCTGGGGGTGGTGTTTCAGGGTTTAGGGCAGTGCAGTGGTGTTCGGGCAGTGTAGGGGGTCATGCATGGAGTGGTGTTTCAGGGTTTAGGGAAGTGCAGTGGTGTTCGGGCAGTGTAGGGGGTCGTGCTGGGGGTGGTGTTTCAGGGTTTAGGGCAGTGCAGTGTTGTTCGGGCAGTGTTGGGGGTCGTGCAGGGGTGGTGTTTCAGGGTTTAGGGCAGTGCAGTGGTGTTCGGGAAGTGTAGGGAGTCCTGCAGGGGGTGGTGTTTCAGGGTTTAGGGAAGTGCAGTGGTGTTCGGGCAGTGTAGGGGGTTGTGCTGGGGCTGGTGTTTCAGGGTTTAGGGCAGTGTACTGGTGTTCGGGCAGTGTAGGGGGTCGTGCTGGGGCTGGTGTTTCAGGGTTCAGGGCAGTGCAGTGGTGTTCGGGCAGTGTATGGGGTCGTGCTGGGGCTGGTGTTTCAGGGTTTAGGGCAGTACAGTGGTGTTCGGGGATTGTAGGGTGTCTTGCTGGGGGTGATGTTTCAGGGTTTAGGGCAGTGCAGTAGTGTTCGGGCAGTGTAGGGGGTCATGCTGGGGGTGGTGTTTCAGGGTTTAGGGCAGTGCAATGGTGTTCGGGCAGTGTAGGGGGTCGTGCAGGGGGTGGTGTTTCAGGGTTTATGGCAGTGCAGTGGTGTTCGGGCAGTGTAGGGGGTCGTGCTGGGGCTGGTGTTTCAGGGTTTTGGGCAGAGCAGTGGTGTTCGGGCAGTGTAGAGGGTCGTGCTGGGGGTAGTGTTTCAAGGTTTTGGGCAGTGCAGTGGTGTTCACGCAGCGTAGGGGGACGTGCTGGGGGTGGTGTTTTAGGGTTTAGGGCAGAGCAGTGGTGTTTGTGTAGTATAGGGGGTCGTTCTGGGGGTAGTGTTTTAGGGTTTAGGGTAGTGCAGCGGTGTTTGTGTAGTGTAGGGGGTCGTGTTTTAGGGTTTAGGGTAGTGCAGTGGTCTTTGGGTAGTGTAGGGGGTCATGCAGGGGGTAGTGTTTTAGTGTTTAGTGTAGTGCAGTGGTCTTTGGGTAGTGTAGGGGGTCGTGCGGGGGTAGTGTTTTAGGGTTTAGGGTAGTGCAGTGGTCTTTGGGTAGTGTATGGGGTCGTGCGGGGGTAGTGTTTTAGGGTTTGGGGTAGTGCATTGGTGTTTGGGTAGTGTAGGGGGTCGTGCTGGGGGTAGTGTTTTAGGGTTTAGGGCAGTGCAGTGGTGTTCGGGCAGTGTAGGGGGTCGTGCTGGGGGTGGTGTTTCAGGGTTTAGGGCAGTGCAGTGGTGTTCGGGCGGTGTAGGGGGTCGTGCTGGGGGTGGTGTTTCAGGGTTTAGGGCAGTGCAGTGGTGTTCGGGCAGTGTAGGGGGTCGTGCTGGGGCTGGTGTTTCAGGGTTTAGGGCAGTGCAGTGGTGTTCGGGCAGTGTAGGCGGTCGTGCTGTGGGTGGTGTTTCAGGGTTTAGGGCAGTGCAGTGGTGTTCGGGCAGTGTAGGGGATCGTGCTGGTGGTGGTGTTTCAGGGTTTAGGGCAGTGCAGTGGTGTTTGGGCAGTGTAGGGGGTCGTGCTGGGGGTGGTGTTTCAGAGTTTAGGGCAGTGCAGTGGTGTTCGGGCAGTGTAGGGGGTCGTGCTGGGGGTAGTGTTTCTGGGTTTAGGGCAGTGCAGTGGTGTTCGGGCAGTGTAGGGGGTCGTGCTGGGGGTGGTGTTTCAGGGTTTAGGGCAGTGCAGTGGTGTTCGTGCAGTGTATGGGGTCATGCTGGGGGTAGTTTTTCAGGGTTTAGGGCAGTGCAGTTGTGTTCGGGCAGCGTAGGGGGTCATGCTGGGGGTGGTGTTTCAGGGTTTAGGGCAGTGCAGTGGTGTTCGGGCAGTGTGGGGGGTCGTGCTGGGGGTGGTGTTTCAGGGTTTAGGGCAGTGCAGTGGTGTTCGGGCAGTGTAGTGGGTCTTGCCGGGGGTAGTGTTTTAGGGTTTAGGGCAGTGCAGTGGTGTTCGGGCAGTGTAGGGGGTCATGCTGGGGTAGTGTTTTAGGGTTTAGGGCAGTGCAGTGGTGTTTGTGTAGTGCGCAGCGCATGCGCTGCGTCGCTAGGCGAGACCTAAAAAGCATTGCACCAAGATGGCTGCCAACACTTCCTGGATTGAAGTGTTGGCAGCCAATTAGAGCCAAGCTCGTGCTTGTGTAGTTAGGTCCCGCCCAGATATATAATGATTTTTTTCCTTTAATATCTTGAAAACTACTGAACGGATTTAAATAATTTTAAAAAAGGGCGTTTTCTGAACCAAGCACTATTTTTTGCTAAATTTGGTGTAATTCCGTTCAGCAGTTTTGGCTGTAACCGTGTCTAAAGTTTCCTATGGGAAATTGATTTTTTTACCCCTATTTTTGAATTTCTCAGGAACTACTGAACGGATTTACACCATTTAAAAAAAGGGCACTTTGTGAACCAAGGGTTACCTTTTGCCAAATTTCGTGTAATTCCGTTCAGCAGTTCAGGCTGTAGTCGTGTCTAAAGTTTCCTATGGGAAATAACATGGGGAAAACGCGTTTTGGGACCCCCTGTTTTCTCGGCCCCCGCTTGACGAATCACCCAGAAACTTTCAGGATAGGAGCTGAACGGAGCGCCCCACTAGTTTTGAAAATTTCGCGAAGATTCGTCATCCGGCACCAAAGTTATTGGGTAAAGAAAAAACGCTTTTCCTATGGAAACTAGGTCCTAACTATAACTATCTACTGGCGACCGCCAGTAGATATATATATATATATATTAACTGAAAAACCATAGGTTTCAGGAACGTTATAGT
The DNA here is from genome assembly GCA_963921515.1 of Calotriton arnoldi. Taxonomy (NCBI): domain Eukaryota; kingdom Metazoa; phylum Chordata; class Amphibia; order Caudata; family Salamandridae; genus Calotriton; species Calotriton arnoldi. The sequence goes on along the minus strand of CAWUFW010001721.1, from coordinate 2,624,234 downwards.
TAGTTGGACATTTCACTCGTACAAAACCATAGAAATTCCGGCGTTATAGTTAGTTCAGCTAACTATAACTCGCGCCCCCGCAATGCACTGCTGATGACGTCACATATTACATCATTCATGACATGGTCAGTGACATCACTGAAGACATCACTGATGACATCTCAAATGACATCACTGACGACATCACTGAAGACATCATCCAGTGACTGTGTGATTCTGTAAAGTTTAATTTTGTTTTATATATATGCCAAGCTGTATTGAGGAATGAGTGGGTGTATAAGTGTCTGTATGGAGGATTTAGTAGGTACGTGACTGACTGCATAAGTGAGTGATTAAATGTGTCTTACTGAATGCATGGGTTAGTGACTAAACTGTGTGAAAGTCTGTATCAGTCTGTCTGTTGTTGTGTAAGCTGCTGCATGGGTTGGTGAGTAGCTGCATGAGTGTCTATATGGGTTATTGATTGCTTGCCTGAGTATTTGTATGGCTGCCTGAGTGTGTGTGTGGGTGGGTGGGAGGTGTGTGACTCTGTGCATAGATGTGTGAGTGGTTGATTCACTGGGTGTATGGGTTCAAGAGTGCATGTGGAAACAGCTGTATGGGTGGGTGAGTGTGTGTATGGGTGTGTTGGTGAGTGAATGGATGTCTCAGTGGTAGGCGGTCGTGCTGGGGCTGGTGTTTCAGGGTTTAGGGCAGTGCAGTGGTGTTCGGGCAGTGTAGGGGGTCGTGCTGGGGCTGGTGTTTCAGGGTTTTGGGCAGAGCAGTGGTGTTCGGGCAGTGTAGGGGGTCGTGCTGCGGGTGGTGTTTCAGGGTTTAGGGCAGTGCAGTGGTGTTCGGGCAGTGTAGGGGGTCTTGCTGGGGGTGGTGTTTCAGGGTTTAGGGCAGTGGTGTTCAGGCAGTGTAGGGGTCTTGCTGGGGGTGATGTTTCAGGGTTTAGGGCAGTGCAGTGGTGTTCGGGCATTGTAGGGGTCTTGCTGGGGGTAGTGTTTCAGGGTTTAGGTCAGTGCAGTGGTGTTCGGGCAGTGTAGGGGGTCGTGCTGGGGGTGGTGTTTCAGGGTTTAGGGCAGTGCAGTGGTGTTCGGGCAGTGTAGGGGGTCATGCTGGGGGTAGTGTTTCAGGGTTTAGGTCAGTGCAGTGGTGTTCGGGTAGTGTAGGGGGTCGTGCTGGGGTGGTGTTTCAGGGTTTAGGGCAGTGCAGTGGTGTTCGGGCAGTGTAGGGGGTCGTGCTGGGGCTGGTGTTTCAGGGTTTAGGGCAGTGCAGTGGTGTTCGGGCAGTGTAGGGGGTCGTGCTGGGGCTGGTGTTTCAGGGTTTAGGGCAGTGCAGTGGTGTTCGGGCAGTATAGGGGGTCGTGCTGGGGGTGGTGTTTCAGGGTTTAGGGCAGTGCAGTGGTGTTCGGGCAGTGTAGGGGGTCATGCTGGGGGTAGTGTTTCAGGGTTTAGGGCAGTGCAGTGGTGTTTGGGCAGTGTAGGGGGTCGTGCTGGGGTAGTGTTTTAAGGTTTAGGGCAGTGAAGTGCATTGGTGTTTGTGCAGTGTAGGGGGTCGTGCTGGGGTAGTGTTTAATGGTTTAGGGCAGTGCAGTGGTGTTTGTGTAGTGCGCAGCGCATGCGCTGCGTCGCTAGGCGAGACCTGAAAAGCATTGCACCAAGATGGCTGCCAACACTTCCTGGATTGAAGTGTTGGCAGCCAATTAGAGCCAAGCTCGTGCTTGTGTAGTTAGGTCCGCCCAGATATATAAAGATTTTTTCCTTTAATATCTCAAAAACTACTGAACGGATTTACATCATTTAAAAAAAAGGGCGCTTTCTGAACCAAGCACTACCTTTTTGCCAAATTTGGTGTAATTCCGTTCAGCAGTTTTGGCTGTAATCGTGTCTAAAGTTTCCTATGGGAAATTGATTTTTTTACCTCTATTTTGTGAGTTTCTCAGGAACTACTGAACGGATTTACACCATTTTAAAAAAAGGGCGCTTTCTGATCCAAGGGCTACCTTTTTGCCAAATTTGGTGTAATTCTGTTCAGCAGTTCGGGCTGTAGCGTGTCTAAAGTTTCCAATGGGAAATAACATGGAGAAAACGCGTTTTGGGACCCCCCTTTTTTCTCGGTCCCCGCTTGACGAATCACCTCAAAACTTTCAGGATAGGAGCTGACCAGAGCGCCCCACTAGTTTTGAAAATTTCGCGAAGATTCGTCATCCAGCGCAAAAGTTATTGGGAAAAGAAAAAACGTGTTGTGGAGGCTGTGGTAATCTGAGCTGACTGCCAAGGTCGCGGGACTCGGGCTTGGAGCTTGCGCCAGCACATGGTGGGCCCTCCTTGACACACGCCGGTGTCGGCAGGTGATCAGTGTGGCCTGGCTGTGCAGGGACGGGCCTGACGGGTTCGTGGTCCAGCATGCCGGGGTCCGGCAGGCGCACAGCATCGCAGGCAACTCCGCTCATGAGGACGGCCTCGTGGCGGGGTGGGAGGCACTGCCCTGGCAGAGACGTTGGTCTTTCCGGAAGAGGACCACACCCAGGCCCACGTGCTTTTTATTCACACCCCTACGCTGGTGCGGCGTACGCCGGGCCATCACACTCCGGTGACGCTTAGGGGGGGCGTAACAGGCAACAGTTCCGCGAGGTCCCCCACTGGCTGGGGTGACATGGTTGCGTCCACTGCACTCCATACGCCAGAGGTGTATGTCGCCATGGATATGGGAGTGTTCTGCATACTGTGGTCTGTCCAGCACATCTCCACCACTCTTGGCATTGTGTGCTTTCCGGATCATGGTTCTCCTGCATCCTGCACACATGCCTGGTTGCCACCTCTCCCCACATTCGGCTATTATGTGGCTGAGGTGCCATGCCGTTGCTGCCTCATGTTCAGGGCTTGCCCATGTGGACATTGTAAGTTGTTCTGTCGTGTCTGGTGGTTGGGCATATTGTTGTGCCTGTTGTATGTGATTTTGTGACGTGTGCATTGCCAGCGTAGTGAGTCGCATGTTTGGGGAGTTAAGGTGTGTGGGGTGTTCATTTGTATATTGCCAAGGGGCTGTGCATTTCCCTTGTTGCCATCCATGGAACGCTGGTTGGTGATGGACTGTCGGAGGATGAAGGTATCATGCACACTGGCTGTGTATTTGAAGGCGACATTGTTGGGTGTTCCACGGTGTTCTGTTGTTGCCTGCACATTGGTGTGAGACGTGTGCTTCCTGTTGCGGTGATTGTGTGCTGTGTCACCAGGGGACACAGGTAGTACATGTGTGCTGTGTGTTGCCCCCAACACGTGCGTGCATCCTGCTATGGCGTATGGTCCTTGCTTGGTCTCCAGCAGATCCTCCGCCTTGTGTTGTACGTATGGGGACTGGGGTACCAGGGTGATGGTGATGTCCAGGACAGGTGTGGGGGACTTGGAGGTGGCTGGCTGTGGGACTCCTCCGACTCTGGCGGGTGTTGGATGGGGGGTCCCAGGGGCCAACAGGTGCAGCCACGCCATCAGCTTTGTGTGGGGTGGGATGTTGGTTGTCCGCTGTGTTGTTGCCGTAGGCCTGTTAGGCGATGATGGTCAGGATGCGTAGGTTGGTTGTCCCGTTCAGCCTGTGGTGGAAGGTGACATTGTCTGATGTTGGGTCTGTGTGGCTGGAACGTTTCCTGGGGTTCCGCTGTCTTTGTCTGCGCTGCGTCTGTGTTGGTCCGGGGGTGGGGGGTGTTCTGGGTGTGGGATGGGGTCCTGGGAGTGATGGCGGTGGGTGTTGTGGCCCTCTTGGGTGTCCGGGCCGCATGATGGGTGGCTCCATGGCATCTGTTGCCCTTCGGATGTGGCCATGGGCTGTGCTCCCTTTTGTGGTGCTGGCTGCCGTCCGAGTTTACACCAGGTCAGAACAGGTGTAGATTTCCTGGTGCTAACGCGCCTTATCGCCTGTTTTGTGTTTTTATCGCGGATGTGGCTGGTCGTTGTGAATGTTGAGGTGTGCTGTTGTCTCTGCTTTTGTCACGGGCACGCCTTACTCTGCATCTCATTAGCGATATTTGCGAGGGTCCTCTGTGGCGATGTTTTTTGCAGCTGCTATCGCGGGTAAACTGGTGCTGTGGGCTGTTAACACCGGCGTGTGAATGGGGGGGGTAAATTTATCACGACTTTGGCTGCGATAAAGTGCCGTTAATTTGGCGATAGCTCCTTGTGAATATGCCCTATGGTATTTAAGTCTGTGGTCTCAAAGACATTAAAAGTGAGTTCTGCAATGTTGCTTTTTCTCTCAGCCCACAGGATCAGTTATCCCTTTGCACAAGAACCTCAGTCATTATTCCCATGAGTCAAACGGTTCGTTCCATTTTTATTTAAATCAGGAAATTGGTCGACCAATTTCCTGATTTGAATAAAAATGTCTATGCTATGTCTATTCTGGATCTTGAGGCCGCCCCGGACTGTTTCATACTTGAAAATCTTTCTATGAGTAACTTAGGCAGGCTAAATTGTAGGAGTAGGTAGATGTTAGTTGCCAAGGTAACTCCTAATTCTTCTGCCTCTCCCTTTCTTCATGAGGCCTGTTGCCCTTTCCACTGCTCGGTGTCTGAGTGAACATTTTCTCCAAGCAGGAAGTAAAAAGAAAGTCCGATCGCGGGAGTCAATGTTTCTCTAAGATAATTTGGTCAAATCACTTAAGCCAGCGTTTCCGACTGGAGGCTTTTCAAATTGTTGCTTATGCCCCCTTTCGGCTAACTAATTGGCTCTGTAATAGGAGCTTGATCCTTTTATGTAAATTTAACTAATGTATTTATTAACTTGTATCATACTGTTTTTATTTTTTGTGTACTTTTATGGTTGCTCGCAGCCGAATAAAGATGAAATGATGATGATGATGAAAAGAAAGTGCAGCAGCGAGGATAGGGTTTATGTGGCTTGGCACACACTCGGGCCATCCGCTTCTGGTGCTTGAGCACGTTTCTTAGCACTGTTCCAAAAGAAAAGGGAAATCCTATCCGTATAAAGGCGGGGGTAAGGGCGCAAAAGATTCAAATGTACTACATTGAGTAACTTTAGTTGAGGAGATACCGAAGACAAAATGTGTCCTGATTGAGAGCAGCCACTCAAAAAGAGTAGGCTCCACTCTAAGGCAGACAGTGGAGGTGGCAAGAACTGATAGCATCTAACATGTGACACAGAACACACGGTGTGCTGGTTCAAAATTGCAGAGGTTGACAACAGGCTCTCTTTGCTTCTACAGGGTTCCAAAGAGAGAACAGACGGTAACTTCACTGTGAAGGGAGTACACCGAAAAGAGAGCAAGGGAGAGAAAGAAAAGCCGGGACTGACCTGTTCCATATATGTATATGGTCACTGAGATGACATAGTGAAGACACCAGATACTTACAAAGAGATCGAAGAGCCGCTTGATCTCCTCCTCCATTAAATCTGCCTTGGCTCTGCTCTGATTCAAGATGTCCCGTATGTCTCTCTGTCATGAATTAAAATTACAGAATACACAATTTTATTACAGAAATACACTATATATATATATATATATATATATATATATATATATATATATATATATATATACAGAGAGAGAGAGAGATGGTAGTGACATAATTCACATCTCCAGTTAAAGTTGACACAACAATGAATGGGAAAGCCAGTTTTGCATGGTCAATAACTTCACCTTCCATGACCAATTTGCACCAAAGTTTGGAAAATCACTGTTAAAACCTTAATCCTACAAAATGAGGTAACTATAACTCGTGCCATAAGGTAACTATAACTCATGCCCCCACCATGTACAGTTTTCTCATCAATAATTTTTTTGCAAATGTTGCCATGATATTTTCAATGATGTCATAGAAGTTGTCATGAGTGATGTAATATGTGGGGTAATTAGCAATGCATGGCGAGGGCGTGAGTTATGGTTACCTTATGGCATGAGTTATAGTTAGAGTTATCTGAAGAAACGGCTGAATTTCTATGGTTTTGTGAGGGTAAAATGCGCACCTAACTATAACGTTTAATTACGAAAGAAGGTTCAAAGGTTCCCCTCCTGGACGTATTTGCCTTGTATCCTGTGTTAACTTTTGTTTCTTTCTGTGAATCTCTAAGTTTTAAAAAATTCTTTCTCCTCACAATAACGCCTGTGTAACCTTTGGATTTTTTAGTGAATGTTTATGTTTTTTTTAACGTAAAGTAATATTTAATTACCATACATTAATCTGACTGCCGATTTTGGCCCCGGGAACCCCGTGGCCCGGCCAGTAAATGGTGGGTGCCCTGGCCACACCCAGGGCACCCAGTTTCTTTTTGTTAGGGTCATCGGGGGATCTCCAATGCCCCTGCGGTCCTGTCGGCTCCCCACCTACAGTGGGCACCAGCATTGCTCCCGCACACAGGGAGCAGCAAAAAATGATGCTCCCTGAATGTGGGACCAATTTTTTCATCTGTTTCCCTGCCCTGAAACAGATGAAAAGTCTGCTCCCTGTGGGCAGGAGCATTTTTTCTGCTCTCACCCGGTGGTAGCGGAATTAATGTTTGCCCTCACTTGGCAAGAGCTTTACATTGCTCCCGCCAAGCAAAAGCAAACGCAGTTTTTGAAACTGCTATGTCCTGTGTGTGGGCATCCTAGTACATAGCAGGAGCCCGGGTCTGGGGCATGGCGTACCCAGGGCAGTTAATGGCTCCGGCAGGGGGTCTGCACGGCCCCCCTCTCTTTGCATTGAACCGCTAGGCCCTGGGTGATTTGCCCCCTCCCCATTTTGCATATCGGCCGGGCCCTGGGGGATGAGGTCCTCAGGCCCGAAACTGGCCTGGCAGGGGGGACCGCGCGGCCCGCCCTCCCCATTCTCAGATTCAGCTGAGCCCCGGGGGATTGGGTCCCCAGGGCCAAAATTGGCATGGGAGGGGGGCTACACGTGCCTCCCTCCCCTTTATTACTAATTCTATATTCTCCCCAGGACCTGGCCCACCCGGGGGGCCTTAGAAAAAACAAGCGCGGGAGACCACATTTTCTTTTTTTTTAAATGTTTGCCACAGATCTGCCTGATTTTGTGGCAAAAATGTAATAAAAGATTTTGGCCCCCGGTGGGTTCCCTGTGGGACCCCACCAGCTGGCCTAGTGGGCCAGGGTATTCCTACCCTGCTCCCTTTTGTTGTTTTTGCATTTTTGGGGGACTCGGGCTCAGTCCAGTGTCCCAAGATGGCTGCCAACACTTCCTTGTTGAAGTGTTGGCAGTCAATCAGATCTCACCATGAGATCTGTCAGATCTGCCGAGGATGCGCGTCACTAAATATATATAAACCTTTTGTCTTTAATACCTCCAAAACTACTGAATGGATTTGCACCAAATTTCAAAAGAGCTCTTTCTGGACCAAGCTAGCTTTCTGCCAAATTTGGTGTAATTCCATTCAGTGGTTCGGGCTGTAGTCGTGTTCAAAATCCCTATGGGAAATTGCATTGGGAAAATGCTTTTTGGGACTCCCCTTTCTTCTCACCTTCCGCTTGACAGATCACCCCGAAAAGTTCAACACAGCAGCTAAACTGACCAAAGTTTATGTTTTGAAAATTTCGGGAAGATTCGTCAAGCAACGATAAAGGTATTGGTAAAACAAAAAATGCCCTTCCTATGGAAACTTGGTCCTAACTATAACTACCTACTGGCAACTGCAAGTAGGATATATATATATATATATATATATATATATATATATATATATATATATATATATATATACATATATATATATATATACACACACACACATGAAAAGAGAGCAGGTCCTTCCGGGATCGAGCCCGTAGACAGGTGGTGCGCGGTGCCGGTAGACCTAAAACCGGACTTCGTAATCCAAGTAATTCTGAAATGAAGCGCACTCTTGAAAGGTCTCTGTGCAGTAAGCAGTAGTCTACTGCTTACTGCACAGAGACCTTTCAAGAGTGCGCTTATATATATATATATATATGTATATATGTATATGTATATATATATATATATATGTGTATATATATATATATATATGTGTGTATGTGTATCTATATATTATTTTACTAAATTTAAAAGGTCTTGGCTGACAAGAGACCGAAAAAGGATCGTAAACCCCACTGCCCTGTTCACACCAAGACTAGGGCAGGCAATTTGAGTTTGAATACACACCCACGTGGCCACAGGTCTTGGGTATAATACAATAATAATCTTCTTCAACAATTTAAAAAGATTATATGGGCCTCTAACCCTCTGTTTGGCCAGGCAATAGTGGTTCTTATCACTTCCATTCCCTACCTTGCCTCAGTGAGGTATTTCATTTTCACTTCATCGAAGTGCTATTTGAACGTCCTAGCCTCCCCAAAGAGCTCTTTGGGTTTTTTTGTGCCCATGTTTCTTTCTTTCTCAGTGGAAGGGGGTAATTTCCTCCTACCATGCTTCTGTCTTGTTCAAGGGTGGGGGGAGTTAACGTCTCCTCCCGCCATGCCCAAGGGGGGAATGATCTTAAGTGCATCCTTTGCCACTGCCTTCGCCAAGGACGGGGGGATTTAGCCCTCGCATTGCCCAAGGGCTATGGAATAATGATAGGCAGAGCTAATAGCAGCCCCAATACCCTATTGGTCTTTGTAACTGGCAATCGGGGTGGAGGGTTGTTTGCTGTCTCAGGCCTCCATCGCCCTTAAGAGAAAGAAGAGGATGGAGATCCAGCACAGCTGACAGCTGCCCCAGTGCCATGTTCACATGTGGAAATAGACTACCTTGGCAGCTGTCTCGATCTACCTTAACCACATTTTGTTGGGTTCAGGAGCGAGACAGCCAACATCTGCCCATGTCCCATGTTCACAGTTGCAAACATGTCACCAGGACGCCATCAGATGCACTTGGTCTCCATGACTCTGATCTTTTTGAGGATGAAGGATGGCCAGGACTATGGACACCTACCTCAGTGCCGGGTTTGCAATTGTAACCACAGCACTAGAGACACTGCTTTTTAGGCCATAAATACCCTCAACTGCTACAAGGCTGGGTTTATTGGTGGGGAAGGCGGAGAGTGCACTGAAAGGATGCATGCACAATTTGTATGGAAGATTCTCGTTTCCCATAGAGGGCCTGATTTACAAAGATAAACTTATACTTTTGTGTAAGTTTAAACTTGCTGTTGTAACTTTACTACTTTTTGGTATTCACAAACTGCAAGTGTAATTTTACTCTAGTAATTTTACAGTTTTGCTGTAGTAACTTTACAATAGTAAAGTAACTACAGCAAGATTAAACTTAAACAGAAGTGTAAAGCTTATCTTTGTGAATCAGGTGCACAGGGCCTGATTCACAAACGTAAACTTACATTTTGTAGTACGTTTACTACTGATTTGGTATTCACAAACTATGAGTGTAATTTTACTACTAGTAAAATTACTAGTAGTAAAATTACACTTGTAGTTAGTTTCAGATAACCAAAACATCAGTGCAAGTTTGACTTTGTGAATCAGGCCCAGAGCACAGAAACTTCCAACCTACTGTATTGCCCTCTTTGGTTTTCTCCTTTTTAATCTCTCTCTCATCCCGAGGCTGGCACACAGTAAGAGGAATGAACAGACAGAGCTAGTACTTACATCCACTTTGAAGAGCTGCTTGAACTCTGACTCCATGTGTTCTGTCTTCCTGATCACACTGTGTTTTTGAACTGCTGTTTGCGCCCCTGTCATGAATTATAAGTACAGAAGAGATCACTCTGATTGTATACAACACACAACACCTATTACATAGCTGTAAATGCAATTAAAGCAGCCCATATGCTGACTATGAAGGTCATTCAATGAAAGGTGGCTGTATCCTGACTGAGATGGGGCTAGCAATGAGACCAGGCTGTGATCTGATTCAGATGAGGACAGACAGTGAGAGTGGAGTATAACCTTGTTATGAAGGAACAGCAGGGAGAGCTGGATGATACATGGCTTGCCAAGATGTGAATTGTGAGAACAAGCTGCAGTCCTCCATAAGGACCAGATGGACAGAAGAGCCCTAGAAAGACCACTTTGTTGAATATTGATTCTCCAGCAGCTCACACAGTGGAACTACATAGTCTGATTCAGACACAGAACTCTGCCATCCTCACCATGAAAGGAGAGTCTAGATTTCCACTGAGGTCTGCTAGCTCGCCACGTGGGCGACGCACTTGCCTCAACCAATTCTACAGACTATATTAGTATATTGAGTGATCCTAACTTGCCTAGCAGGGATCTGTTTACTGAAAGTGCATTCGGTGATTTGGAGGAAGCACTTTCTGCAAACATGAATGCTGAAGGGCTCGCCATGTTGTTACGTCCTGTTCAGCATTCCTTTTTTGGAAAAACTAAAGTCCAAAAGCAGGAATTAATTTTTTTTTTAAAAACTCCATAAAAAAACAGCTACAGGAGCAAAGGGGTATTTGTTTGGCCTGCGATGGAAATCTGTGGGAGTAATCACACACTAATAGGGCCTATCGACCTCCAGCCACTGTTACACCGTAGCTCTGTAGCAGATGGATTACAGAGTCAAGGGTTTTCAAGGGAAGTGCCAGCTGAGGCAACACTGCTGGAAATTTGGTGGATGCTCATGGATACCTGATGCAGGGGAAACCACTAGTGTGGGATGGTGGAAACTCTGCCAACTTATAGGAGAACTCTTACTCCAATAGACTGTAAATTATACCTCATTGCTTGCATACATTCCAGAACACCCAATGGCAGAGACACATGAATAGATAGTGTCTAGAACAGGACACCTAAACAACTCCCAATAGATTTGGTTAGCTCCTTGTTGTGGGGTGCCCGATAATTAAGTGGAGGGTACCAGGGATGGATTTAACGATTCTTGGCGGTATCTCACTCCTGTAATCGTACTCAGATGTTTCCAAGCCCGAAATCTTAGAAAATATGCAGGTCTCAGAATTACCAGGTCCAATCTTGCATGTGGTTCCTTGAATCAAGGTAATTTACCTTTCACATTTTCCACCTTCAGGCAGTGCTGTCAGTCCACAAAGAAGCATGCACCATGATTACACATCCTCCGAAGCCCATTGCTATGCCTTTTGCCTTATAACTATTCAACCCATCGAACGCATTAAACCCAAATGCTTCCTTGGATCACCATTATTATTTAGACTGCTTATGAAATATGCAGTCACATTTGCACCAATAATAAGGACTAATGAATTTCTCTTTCTACAACAGATCCATTCCTGCAAAACATAAGCAGCAAAGGACTGCTGAAAAAGAACACTATGAATGAAAGTAACCTGGCCAAATAACTGGGCAAAAAATATCCCTATTAAAAATGTCCCTCTTGTTGCTTAAATGCTTTAAAATCAGGAGTATCCACCCCCAAACTAACCAAACATATGGGGGCCTATTCACAAACTGCAATTTGTAGTACTTTAGTAGGACTACATTAGGATACTAAAGTACTACAAGCTGCTATTTACAAACTTTCGAGTGTAAATCTCTCTTCACCTCCACCTCCCTATCATTTCTATGGGGAGAGCCTCATACATGTAAGTTTAATACTAAGGGCCAGATTGCGATGCGGTTAGGAAAGCATTCCCACCTAGGGCCCGATTACGATGCGGTTAGGAAGGCCTCCTAACGGCAGTTGCTCCTTCCGAATCGGATCGGGTACGTGTCTTCCCGACCGAGGGCCAGATTACGATGCGGTTAGGAACATAGGCTCCTATAGAAGTCAATGGGAGTCCAACCAAATTGTATCTGGAAGCATCCGGATGCATCATACTCGGTCGGTCGGACTCTCCCGATCTGAGTCGGTTGGAATCCATTTTCAAAGCGATTTGATCGCGAAGATTTACTAACCACATCGTAATCGGGCCCTTAGTAGTAAATGTAAGTTTAATACTTAGGGGGTCATTACGATGTCGGGCAGAATCACTTCCGCTCGACACCGCATCGGTCATGGGACCGACCGACACCCGGTCAGCTGTCCCGACTGCCCCATTAGAATGCGACCGAACACTGTTCGGTCACATTCCTATTTTTTACTATGAGAGCATGCATTGTATTCTGGCCATAAACCGGCCGTAATGCATGCTCCCATAGTAAAATGGGAGGTGCGATTCATCCCTGCAACCCGTGGCTGGCACCTCAAGGTGCCTGCCATAAGGTGCAGGGATTGTGCCCCCTCGGCCTCCAACCGGAGGTCATGGACCCAATGGGGCCCTGCTGGGGGACCCCAAAGATGCTTTCTGGTATGGTTTCCATGTCGGACAGACCGGCATGGAAACCATGTCGGAAACCGTCATCGTAATCTCAAGGGCGGAAGAACCCGCCCTTGAGATTACTTGCAGCATTCCGTCTGGCAGACGGGCTCTCCGAGCTCATCGGAAGCCAGCCGGAATGACCAGTTGGATTCCTTTCCGACCGCCTCCTTCAAAATGAGGCGGTCGGAACGGAATCCGACTGGTCCATTTCGATTCGGCTCGGAAGGCTTCGACCATTGGTCGGAGCCTTCCGAGCCGCATCGTAATCGGCCCCTTAGTAATATATGTGGGAGGGACCAAGGGGAAAGGCTGGTAAAAGGGGCATACTTACTACTAAATTTGGACGGGTTTAGGGAGGAGTAGGAGAGGTTTACAACCACCCGCAAAAGAGTAAGCCCATTGCTATTAACTTTAATTTGAATTAAATCTATAATTATTTTTCTGAAGTATGCATTAAAAATATATTCCCACCTAAAATAAAAAAATATGAATTATTAATTTCTAAAAGTGATATATACAATTAATTAAATGTAATTTTATTATATTTTAATAAACAATCATTCTACATTAATTTATACATTTAAAAAATGTTGTTAAAATACTTTATAATAATGTGATCTCTTATGTGTGTTCAGTTAATCACATTGTAAAAATGTTTGAAATGTAATGTTGTTTCTATTGTATATGCGTTGATGTATGAGATTTACCATTCTATATCTGTGCGCCTAGAAGCTAGATACTTTTTTGACAACACTGGAATTTGGAGAGTTCCATTGAAGACAAATGGAATGGTAGATGGCCAATGATGGCCAATACAATATTTCTTGTTTAACATCCTAATGCATGTCATCTGTTTCTCCCTTTTCAGTTGCGATTTGCGAGTTGCTTCAGTCGGTGGAATGTTCTAATAGCATTGTCCACCTTCTGCCTCAGGCTATAACAGTTGTTAAATGACCTCTCACCCATTATAGTCTCAGTACACGCAGTGCCATACAAGGATGCCATTGGCCTTACCGAAACCAAGCAAAAATGGGCCCCTCTAGAGCCTTGGTAGGCTTGTAACACACAACTATAAATATGATATTGTCAGTCCCTTGCACCAGAGTGAGTGCCTTGGTGAAAGTGCACCTACCCAACTAAAGAGAGCAGCATAACTGCTGCAGAGGAAGGAATAGCCTAACTTCTAAAAGGTATACACTATCAACGAGAAGAGACAATTCATATAGACTCATTCCAAATAAATACCTGCTCAGTTATCTCCTTCGTGTGCACACTTCTAAAGCTACAAAGTCCCAGCCAGTGGGCATAAGTACCGTAAATATGCAAGTCATTATTTTAATATTATATCACACACAGTATAAAATAGGCTGCCACATAAAGCTTCAGTTTTTTTTAACTAAACAAATGTTTTCAAACTGTATATTGCAATCAGACAGTACCTATTCTAGTTTTAAACTATTTTTAATAAGTTTCTATTAGAAGGGCGAACACCATAACTCAGTAGGTAAAAGTCTTACAGTACATCTGAAAAAGAATAACTGTCATCATGAAACCTCAAATGACTCCATCAATTTAAGCCACATGCTGGCTCCCATGCAGCCTTTAGATCTGCTGATTATTCGTACCAAGGCTGTAGAAATAGCTTAACTGAGGTTGTAGAGCACAGAATAAACACCTTTTTTTATGGCTGGTGCTTTACCACTACCGAACCTAAAGTGAATATTTATTTAAAAGTAATTAAAATAAGAGATTAGTGCACAGTAAAAGCAACTTGGCTGGGGTTTATTCCGAGGAGTATCGGGTTAAGACACCCCGGTCGTGAAAGGCAGGGGCTAGTAAAGAGCTCTCAGTGGCGAGCTGCGGCACTAAGTTAGCAAAGACTATAGTGAGGGAGGAGGCCCCAAGACAGCCTAAGGGCAGAGGATACATGGATTGGTGGGGACAGCAGCTATTACACTGCACTGGCCCGAGTCTCAAAGAAACCCCAACTACTCACCATTTTCTTCCCCTTTGTACTTTGTAGAGTTAAAGTGGTGCCCACAATGCTCTAAACAGACACAGAGGTGCTTCAGAACTTGAAGCAGGAACAGTGTATTCTGTTCAGGGCATGCAGCACGTGACCTAGCTTCACACAGCCATGGGTTGAGACTCTGTGACGTCAGGCCCTCTTCCAAAGGCTGAAACACCTCCATTTCCCAACTCGTCATCCTGTGACAGCTTGGGAAAGGGAGGGGTGGTGAGAGTCAGCTTGGAAGTGAGAGTCATCCCTGGGAAGTGCAGGGCTGATACTGTACACGCGCGGGGCTGCTGTCAAAATATGACGCTGCATCACGTCATTACTGGGTGGGCCCCATGAACCCCAAGTATTGAAGCCTGGACTGGCACCTTGTCAGCCCGTAGGCTGCTAAAATTTCACACCCATAACTGGCACATGCGCACTAGCACATGTGCCCAACAAAGAACCTGCTGACCACCTAACGTCCGTTTCGAGGAGTGTCACTCTAGGCACGCAAAGGCAATTTGGATGGGAATTGCTTTTGCAGTTGCCATCCATGGGACTTGTAAAGCTCAGGGGTGCAGCCCTCTGCCCATCATCAGGAACCGCCACTGCATTTGAGGTGTGCAGATCAGCGTGTCAGTGGTGTTGTAGGGTGATCCATATAAGGAGCTGCTCTCCACCTAAATTTGAAAACTGGGCAGGTTTGTGAATAGCATTCTGTAGTGCTTGAGTAGTACTAGTTTAGTATTAACTAAACATACTGCAAAGTGAATATGCCTCAATGTTTCTGGATGCATTTATGTTATTTTTTTGAATGTTTGCTAGATTTTAATATCATAACATGAGTACTTTATTGCACAAATCAAAAGTACTGATAATGTCATATACTGTACAGACGCAGACAACAAGTTAACAATTCTGAGGCTGGCAATGCTGCCTTCCGGAGACTGACATACCTGCAGGAGTGTGGTGCAGTGAGCAATAAGAAAGAACAACTACCATCACAAAGCATTATGGGGCAGATTTACAAGCCCCTTGCGCCACTTTTGCATCATTTTTCCCATGTTAAAAATGAGGCAAAAGTGGCGCAAGGGGCTTGTAAATAAGCCCCTATGTACTCTCTCTTCACCGCAGCTGCTTTGGTGCACCTTCCAAAAAACTGCGCATATGAACCTAATTAATGTATTCACATTAAAGAAAACGTTTCTGTGACATTCATGGCATGGCCAGAGTTTGCAGAATTGGCACTACTGCTGACAGTTTTAACACACTCCAGTGACCTTTGCTACCCTGCTCTACTCTTTCCCGTGCTGTCTGCCTCTCCACTAGCTCTCGGCTGCACTTACAGACTGAATCCAGCCCTCTCTCAGTGCCAGATAGTCAACAATGGGCTTCCCACAGATAGGGCACCGAGATTAAAATTAGCTGCATAACAACTCATTTGGGGTAGCAGTGGTAACTATGGAATGATCTCCAGATTTTTGGAGATAAACTGTCGGTGGAGGAAATGTAATTACCTCCAATATTTTTGGAGTAATGGGCAGGTTAAAGACACTTTTTTAAGGAACAAAATAGCATGCAAATACCGATTCTGGAGGAAATACTTCAGCCTCCAAAAATGGATTTGACTCCACATTAACACACACATCAAAATCAGCACCCGAGTGGAGTTACAAACAACTGAAGCTGAGTAAAAGCCACACACCCCCTGCGTCTGTGGCTTGGGCCTGTAACGTGGGGAGAGAATTTATCAACAGTTATGACCCTCCTCTGCAGCAGGCAATAATGCTATATTATAGTACTAATAAGTACATGAATAAACAATAGAAGGAAAGGGGAAGGTGTGAAGCATGCATCAAAGCCTCGTGCTGCAATGTCCAATTATCATAATAAATTAAATTGGGACCCATAGTATCCATGTGGACACATCACTGTGCAGACCCCTCTCCTAAGAGGAGTCTCCTGTACACTTGCCCACACCCATCCACAACCCGTGCCACAGGACATATGACCGGGCTAATAAATAGAAGATGGGCACACATGCTCTCACTCTAGTTTTCTACACCTAACCTAGTGCCTGTGTCTTTACCCAGCCCAACAAGGGTCTATAACTGACATTTCTTCAGGACCATCCTTCCTCACATGACAATCGATGGTACTAGCTGCTTTCTCCATGTCTTTTGTGGCGCTTCTCAGCAGTCCCTCTCTCTTTACAAAGATACTACACTGTTCCTTAATGCTAATCTGTCACTGGAATTATACAGTGCCATAGTAAATAAGAAATATGTCTATGTCTATGTAAGGGTATTTATAAAGCGCAGCTGCTACTCCAAGGAGTGTCCTGGCGCTGGATAGCTGGAAATATATAGGATAACGTACCGTCTGCTGTAAATTATAAGGATATTGTTGTCACAGAGGAGTTCCATGACCATATAGCGGAAAGAAGCTGATGATCGAGTTTAGGGATCAAACCCCATAGATGGCTTGATGCGGCATGTTCCTCTGTCTATCTTATGCTAGTTCTGAAGAAGTCACCCCACATTCAGACAGAAGTTTGAACATGCAGGTTAAGATATAAAGAGGCCCTGCAAGCTAGGAAAAACTCTATAAGGGAGGAGGTTTTGTGTCCCTTGAGATGGGAAGCGCAACCAGTGATAGTGGTCTTTTTCAGAAAGTAATTAATTTGTCCTATTTTAATACTTCCTCCATGAAACTGAGGCTTCGATACCAACAGACTGCTGGGTGGAAAATGTTACTAATGTTTACATAACACCCCATTTGTCCTCATACTGTTCTTCTCATGGTGGGGAGGTACAAGCAGTAAAGAATCCTGTAGCAAGTATACCATTTGAGATCAAGGAAGTCGTTTCAGCAATCCACAAGAGCCCAAGTGGGAAGGCACCTGGTCTGGATGGCGTCCCAATGGATGCCTTTAAGAAATACAAATAATTATTGGCTCCAATCGTAACTGTCATTCTTAGAGCTGCAGTTAAGAATGTATTACCTACTTTTTGGTCCAAATCAGTTATTGTACCCATAGTTAAGAAAGGCGACCAAGGTGTTACTGTCCAATACCTCTTCTAGATTCTGCTGTTAAGTTTATGGGCAGGATTCTGTTGGCACGTATGGAAGCCCGGGTTGAGCAGAACTCAATTCTTACTAAGATGCAATATGGTTTTCGCAAAGGCCAGGTCACATTTGATCACTGTTTAGATTTAGATTTACTGATCAGCAAATACACAGTAACAAGTAATGGATCGGTCAATCTCACATTTATTTACCTGAGTTGTGCTTTTGATTATGTCAATAGATCAAAACTCCGGTCCATACGTTATCAATAGTAATAGAGGAGCTCATTGTCTACTCACTGTGACAAATGTACCTGGATGTCACAGTTAAGGTGCAATACAGATCCAATGGGCAGAGGATATGTGGCCTAATGGCTAGGGCGGTTGACCTCAAATCTGGGGAACCGGGTTCGAGTCTCAGCAACGTCGCTCAACATCCTGTGATTCTGGGCAAATTACTTAATCTCCCCGTGCCTAGCAAAAATGAACGTGTCCTTATGTAAAGCAACTGGTGCTCATATAAAGCGCTCTGATACCTGCGGAGCAAGCTCGCGCTATATAAAACTCAGAGGGAAAACAAATGGTGAGTGCACTAAATCATTTAAGGCTAACAGAGGAGTCCGCCAAAATTTGCATCATTTTTATTTACTTTGTATATAATGAGTTGGAGAGCTTTCTGTTGGAAAGGGGACAGAATATGCCACAGCTTGCGATATGCCCTGTGCTGGTTCTGCTTTATGCAGATAATGCAATGTTGATTGCTAGGGCAGAAATTATTAGATGCCTTCACCACCTTTATGAATTGGTTGGATTTAAACTAGTCTTACTAAATCCTTCACTATAGTGTGTGGGCCTAAAACTGCAAAAAGACATCCCCATAACATCGGTGGCCCAGCGGTAGGGAGTGTCCAAACGTTCACATACCTGGGGATATCTCTGGACTCAATGTTAAGCTGGAGACATTTATACACTGTCAGATGCCAACAATTTAATAGAGCAATGGAGGCTGTTTTTCTGCTCGCAGCTAAGCTTAGTGAAGAGGCCATGAGGGAAATGCTCTAAGTATACAAAAATATATGTATATCTGCGGCAATTTATGGTGTGGGTCTCTGTAGATACACAGATATAACTAGTTTACAAATGGCAGAGAATATTTTCTTATGAAGATTATTGCCCACTTCTCATAGCACCCTTACAGAAATGTGTCATATTGAACTGGAGACTACCTATATAGAAAATCTGATTCAATTACGTCCACTTCTTTCAAGAATATCAATTTGGATGAAGCTCGAGGTGAGTTTCACAAGTAAATAGTTCAAGATTGCTTAGCTTTGGATTATGTATTAAAGATCCCTTGGTTATCATACATTAAAAGGGTCTGCTCCTGGTTGAGTGTTCCTGAATTATTTAGCAAATCTGATTTGATAAATGCCATAACTAAAGTTTTAATAAAAGATTTGTTTTGTAACTTTTGTGAGAATATGAGAATAACAAGAGAATGCAGTAAACCCACGGTTCGATCACATGCTATTGTTTCAACAGATGGGATTATGAAACTCTATCTTTCTTTTCTAATCAATTCAGAACATTGTTTTTCTCTCACATGCTTTAGATAAAATATCATACATTTTTTTGTGGTGTGGTGCCTGGCTTCAGGAACTCCTGTACTGCCCATGTGATAATGAGTCATCTCAGAGCACAATGCACTTTATGCTTTTTTGTAAATTTTTATATGTATCGTGGGAAATTGTATTTACTGCCTAAATTGCATGTATCGAATATAAGACATTGCAGACCTGCACTTGTTTTTATTTAACAGCTTTTATCTCCAGAACTCGTTTGGCTGTAATTCATTTTGTCCAATCCGCTCTTAGAAAAAGGA
The DNA here is from genome assembly GCA_963921515.1 of Calotriton arnoldi. Lineage (NCBI taxonomy): Eukaryota > Metazoa > Chordata > Amphibia > Caudata > Salamandridae > Calotriton > Calotriton arnoldi. The sequence continues at coordinate 2,605,094 of CAWUFW010001721.1, read as the reverse complement.
AATGTTTGTAGACCGTTGATAAATTTGTGTGTAGCTATTTTATTGAGGATTTATTAAGAAGTTTTACATGCGCCTATAATTAATTATGTTTTCAATATTGTTTGCATATTATGAGTTTGTGAATTATATGAATTTTTCATGTCTTATTTATTTAAAATAAAGGGAAATTGATGATGATGATGACTGAGTTCCTTTTCAGATCATAGAACTCTAAGGTGACTTGCAATATCCTTATAATATTATTCAGTGGATACATTATTCCTTATAATACATGGTCACACCATCTCCATTCCTACAAACTCCTTACACCCTTGGTGTGTTGCTCTTTCATATGAAAGAGATAGGATGCTTGCAGACGTGAAGAATAAAAGCAGAATAGTATTCTGTAGTACGTGAGTAGTACCATTGTAGTGTACTAAGTGAATAAGCCCCATTGTTTCTGGACTGCAAAATTAAACATACTAAAAAAGCAGACAGATATTTATTGCAAAGAGATATTAAAATCACTTTCATACAAGTCAGATTTAAAAAAAGTTATATCTTAGAAAGTGCATAAACTTTTAGAGATATTCTATTATTTACCATAAAGATCTCCTTTCTATGGATCGCTGTTTATATAGAAAAAATAATCAGAAGAAGGAAAACCTTGGTTTCGTTTTCATTGTTTAATCTGCAGCTTTACTTATGCTCCCTGGCCTGCTTTTCCCCTTGGTTGCTGGCTCTGGCAGCAGATATTATGATGCCAGAACTCAAATGTAATCATTTATTACAGTTGAGCAGCTACGTCACTTCATTATTACAGGTGACCAGAGATGTTACAATAAGGAAATGATAGATGGGCTTTTATGTAGGGATTGCAGGCTCCCATGTATTACAGAGACATATACATATACAATGCTTATATAGAATTTGAAGACCTCCATGATATCAGGGGCCATGAACTCTGTCTTCTCTTTATTCTGGTTTACGGGCTTCCTTCTACCCATCATAGCACGGGCTACAAAGAAGTAGAGGGCACTAGAATTGTATCCAACAAGGGAAACATAACGAGCATTGACAAAGAAAATAGGTGTGACCTTAGCAAGCTTCTGTCATGGTTATGTACTCTTTAAAAGGTACAATGCTAGCAAATGCCACTAAAATAGAAAGAAGTAAGAAGGAAACATGAAACAGCCTATGCGGCCATATGTTTGCAATGAAATCTTTAATTAGAAAAAAAAAATAACCACTGCATATAATTTGATAGAGTAATACAGGTACATCCTAGCAGGGAGATGTACTTAGAACAGGTATATAAACTCTAATTGGTTTTACTTCACATCAAAGAAAAACATGACTGTTATTGGTGCAAAGAAAGGGTATTATTGGCTTTGAATTACTGTAATCTGAAAACATACAGACAGGCAGGTAGATAGCCCTGCTCTGTGCACATGCAGAGATGCAAAGCTCATGCAGTTTTGTCGTGAGTGAGAGCTGAAGAGCTATGTACTTACATAGAATTTGAAGACCTCATTGGCCTCTTGATCCATGAATTCAGCTTTGGCTTCACTGTGATTTAAGATCTGCCACTTGTGCCTCTGCCTGGGGATACAATTAGCTGTCACTAGGATGATAGACAGCATGCAAACCCTACAAAAGAGACCTGGAGAAAATATAAACAAATCAGACTCATGGACAAGAACAGATATAATTCTCACCTGAGCACGCTTTTATAGGCTGATCCATTCTGCGTACTTTCACTGCGCCGGTTCTGGAGCACCTGCGTTACTATCTTTATTGTTAGATTGAATTAAATGATTTGTCGAAATTCATATAATTTGACTGTGAATTTTTCAGGCTAGGGAGTCTAGGCTTGTGACTTCCCCCGCAGGGAACCAATGTTCGTTTTCACAAGCTCGGCACTGTCTCCTGCATGTCACAAAGCATGCACTACATTCCTCAGGCTTCCTATCCTGGACTATAGACTGGGGTAAAAGAACCTGGAGTGAAAGGGCTGCATGCATAGTTAACTCGCAGGACCAGTTCTGTATCCTGGAACTGCACAGCACCTTGTAGCCCTAGGTCTGAACGGTACTTTGGAGTTATAGGCCATGCACTGCATCTAGGGGCCATGGCCTATATTGAATCCTGGAATTTGAAATTCTAGACTCCCAGAATCAGTACTGACTGCTTGAGTCAAAGGACTTGTACCAAACACCGAAGCTTTCCATGGATCCACAGGGCCTTAACTCTCCTGGAGCCGCATGTACTGTTCTCCATCTAGGAGTCAAGGACACTAGCTGTATTTTGGAGTAATATAATCTCATTGGACCATAGGCCCTAATTACAAGTGGGCCAGATAATAGTGATCAATACACAAACACCTGTTTGCTCAGGGATCACAATTAAAGGTGGTTTGAATATTACCACGCATTAAAGTCTGCACTCCCCATTAAATTCATCAGATCAACCCTGCCAAAAGCACCAAGGTTCCCCTGTTATGCCCCACTTTTAGGACAAAACTTGTGAAAGGCAGAATTTATCGTACCTGATAAATTCTGAGCCCAGGGGTTTCGGATTTGATCAGGTTCGATAATTACTGTATATCCCTAGGTGGTACTCATAATTTGGGAGAAGGATGTAGCCTTACGGCTAGAGCAGTCGACCTCGAAGGCACAACATCATTGGTTCAGAGGCCCTGTATTGCATCGTGGACTAACATGACTTGGTGGTGCTTGAAAGCAAAAGATTTAGGGAAACTAGAAAATTGTAAGCAAAAATTGTGTGTGAAAAACATAGGCTCAGATTTTACTCGTATAAAGCCGTATAAATTCAGCAGTTATAGTTCCCTGAGCTAACTATAACTTACACCCCCACAATTTGATGATTATGGTTTAAGGAATGATTAAGATACCACTAATGAATTTAGTTTGGAAAACGCTCATTTGGGCAACAGGGAAAGTAAAACGAATTAGCATGGTGAAATTCAGCAATGATTTAATTGTAATGTATTTTGTTTATTTTCCCATTCTTTCCATGTTTTTATGTTTTTAGTAGTGTGAAAAATATTAAGAAGTAAGAAATTAATTGTGACAAAATAGATGCACAGTATGCCGATACAATATTATAGTATGTCTTCACTATCTATCACTTGCACTGTACTTATGGGGCGGAAAATGGTGCCGCAACATTGTGTGATCAAGGCTACATTGGACGGCCGAAACGAGTTATGGCAGAAGAGCGCACAATAAATGAATTTGAGCAGGAATCTTTGGTGTCTGCAGCCAATTCTTTTGAGATACAATGAGGCGGAACGAGGAAATATATATATATATACACACACACACACTTTTACTTTTACCTGATATATACTTACCATTTTGTTGTAAAGGTATGCGTGGTCAAGGCATATGAGTGGTAAAGGCATGCGTGGTAAAGGCAGTACGTTGTAAAGGCATTGCGTGGTAAGGCCTGCGTTGTAAAGGCTGTTCCCCTCTGGAATAGCTGACACCACGTGTGTTGGGTGGGAGAGGTGCAAATTTGAAACAAGCGATATGTGTTCTCTTTTGCAGTGAGTTTTCACTAACATCAGTTTAAAGCATATCGCAACAGAGTGCGAGAAGCCACTGGAGCCACTAGAAGTAGTGATTTTTGTGGCCTGATGTGACTCATTTAGCTACATGAAATGAAAGACATAGTCTGCTTTGTTCACCATTTCGGCTGAGTGAGTGTTTATGTGAGTCGGTATATGCAGAGTGAGTCGCTTCACGTGTGATGAGAACATAGATCTTCTGTGCTTTGCGAGCCATTCTTCTGGAAACTAGCTTTCCTGCAGTTCTACCATTTCCCCCAAAGTAAAGCCTTTGGACAAGAAACAAAGCGTTCATATTAACAGAGCATGAGTCCTTGGTCCTTTAGGTCTGCCTGTCTCCACGATCTATTTCTAGTTAAAATGAATCAGTCAGACACTAACCTTTGGTCACATGCTCCACAGAACCAGACGGTGGCCCGGTCACCAGTGCAAGCAACCCTTTAATCTGAACTCATTAAGAGCTGCTGACAGCTTCCAGTGCAAAAGAACAACACATCAACCAACACTGAGCTACCCCAAAAAGATGATCAAATGATAGAATAAAGATATGACCGTACCTCGTAGAGTCCAGAATCTTTTGGAGTTGACAAACATGCTAAACGCACAGATGTTCCTCCGCCCTGTGAGGTTGCCACCGCTGCTCTCGCCTTTCTGAACAGAAAATGAGGAACCTTGCCTTTTTTCTGCACTGATGAGTCAATACTCAACGCAGACACTAGACCAGCCCTCCTGGAAAATTAGTATTAACCGACTGATACCAATCAAAATAGAAGTGCTGCTTTGTGGCCACACAAAAAGGAAATGACATCAGTTGGCTTGTTCTTCGAACTAGTTCCTAGAGGGTTGTCTGCCTGCAATAGAGGGCAGCTCGAGCTGTTTCTTGTACAGGATGGGGCAATGACCTGACACATGGTTGGGCCATTGTGCCATGTGCGGTGACCCAACCCCCTCTGACTTATCTGAACCAGTTTACAGAAGTGATGACATTACGCTGCCCTAAGAAGTAACTGAATCCTCCACATTTTCTTTTGCAGCCTGAGCCGATTCAGATCTGGCCTTCTGTCCTTTACCCTACTGGATGGAGATGCAGGAGTGAAGTTAGTCTTTGTAGAGGATGGGATTGCTGTTCAATATTCATATATAGGAAACAATGCTCCGACCAATGTGTCTTGTGCAGAATATTTAAATTAGTAATCCAGATGGATTACTAAATTCGCTTGTATAGCACTTTTCAGCATAAACAAAGAGTAGGGTAGGCATGTATTAAATAATCTGGGGCCAGATGTAAAAAGCTTATTTCTGTTTGCAAATGGCCCGATTCGCCTGATACACCAAACCCCATTTGCGATTCGGTAATCTATTACCAAATCGCAAATAGGGATTGCGATTCGGTGTTAGGAAGGGGCGTGTTTAGAGTGTCCCTTCCTAATACCGAATCGCAGCTGTATGTAAGAATGTTTTGCAACCGAAATGTGGTCGCAAAACATTTGCATTTTACCACCAACTTCAAGTTGGTGGTAACCCTTTGCAGATGGGAAAGGGTCCCCAAGGGACCCCTTCTCCTTAGTGAATGGTAGTACAAACATTTTTCGAGAGCAGGCAGTGGTCCCACGGACCACTGCCTACTCCTAAAACTTGAAAAGACAACTTTTCATTTTTATTTTTTTTATTGCAGCCCGTTTTTCTTTAAAGAAAATTAGTTTGGATTAGAAAAAAATACTGCTGTATTTAAAAGCAATCACAGACATGGTGATCTGCTGACCCCAGCAGGCCACCATCCCTGTGATTGTAGCCATTCCCAATGGGTTGCAAATTGCAACCTTCCTCATAAATATTAATGAGGCAGGTCCATTTGCGACCCATTGGGAATCACAAACAGTGTCTGAGACACTATTGTACATAGCTGTTTGCGATTTCATACTTGCGAATCACAAAAATTTGCAATTAGGAAATTGCAAACTGACTTTTTGGTACATCTGGCCCCTGGAGCAGTAGGAAGCATGGACACAGTTACAAATTAGTAATATTGCTTGTAATGACACTGCACTATCCGCAGGACCACAAATCTATGGTTGTCTGACAGAATATTGATGAAACAAATATCATGTGGACAGAATATTGTATCAAAAATATCGAGGATCAAATTATCGACACGGTAAGTGCAATGAGATAAGTATAGATTTACTATTCTTAACTCCACGTCTACGTACCTTGAAGATATATATATATCGTCATATATGTGGAGTTAAGTATTGTAAAACTTTGCTACCTATGGAAACTTACCTTCACAATATTTTTGTCCTCAATATTCTTGACATGATATTTTGTCCACATGATATTTTTTATCCAATATTTTGTCCTAACATCAAATCTATATGTTGATTACTTCTAAGTATTGTGTGTTTACATTTTTCAAATTTGTGTAACTGTGATGACCTTAATATTTATAAACTATGATACCTTTTGTTTGTATCTTCTTGCTACCACAGCTTTGCTCTTGCAAGATCTGTAAATAAAATATTTTAGTAGAAACCAACTCAGAGGGTCTCTTTTGTGACTTCGGTTATCCACACGCAATGAACAGGCGCCCCCCGCGCCTAGGGGAGGGGTGCCCTTACTAGCGCCACGGGGCTCAGCCTCCGGGGCCCCTGGACAAGGAAGGGGGTTGGCTGGCTGAGGTGGTGATGTCATCGTGAGGCACGGAGAAATGAAACTTAGCAGAAACGAAACCTAGCAGGTATTTAAGGCTGTACCCCGGGAGGTTTCGTTCTCTTTGTTCCCTCGGACTACAGCCTGGGCTACAGGACCGTCGTCGACCACCCACCCACCAGGCAGAAGAGCAAGGTTTCACGGAGGCGGAGCGCTGACAGTTAACAACAAAGAGGGATGCACAACAATGGAGGTGCAGCCATTCGATGGACCCCAGGAGGGGTCGGCGGGGAGGAGGGACTGACCTGCCGGTAGTCCTGGACTCTACTGCCCTAACCCACAATGTATGGACTGAGTAGAATCTTGGGGAGGCTGCCTGTGTTCAGGTACCCCGGTGGGCCGGTGCGGTATGCGGTGCCCTGGATGTCAAGTAGTGCAACTGTTGGCTGTAGCGCGTTGGGGCCTGCCGGCACAATGTGCGCAGCAGAGTGGGACATTGGTGGCCGAGACGGCCAAGTTCAAATGTACGGCCAAGTTCTAGTGTACGGCCGAGTTAAAAAGTTAAAGTGTAAAGTTCAAATGTGGACTGAGTAGAATCTTGGGGAGGCTGCCTGTGTTCAGGTACCCGGTGGGCCGGGTGCGGTATGCGGTGCCCTGGATGTCAAGTAGTGCAACTGTTGGCTGTAGCACGTTGGGCCTGCCGGCACAATGTGCGCAGCAGAGTGGGACATTGGTGGCCGAGATGGCCAAGTTCAAATGTATGGCCAAGTTCTAGTGTACGGCCGAGTTAAAAAGTTAAAGTGTAAAGTTCAAATGTACGGCCAAGTTGTTCTAGTGTACGGCCGAGTTAAAGGTAAAGTGTAATGTCATACCTAATTTCCTTACTGCCGTTGACATGTTGATGCAGCTAAAGTGTGATGCTGTGAATAATTCTTATATATCCAAGAAGGATACTTTTCTTTGGTAATGGTCTGTGGTAAATTACTTGGATTGATGTGAATAAAAGGCTACGCCGTGGACAACATACCCTGATTCTGAGAGTTCTTGGGCGTAGTGGGCGGTTAGGTGATGGAATTTGGGGAGGAGGGAATGTCACGTTGTGCGCATACTATGCATGGAGCTACTTCCAAAAAAAGTGCTCAGCCTCGCGCCGCAAGTATCATGACCTGGAATACATTTCTTGCGCCTGTCAGACTGTCAGCCTTCTTGATGAGCGTTGTATGACAGACCACTGGAGTCAAAGATAAAGACACTCCTTCAACCTACTTTAATCATTGTCTGTGCCTCTTCCACCGTTCCTAAAGTGCTGACGAGGACTTGCCCTCTCCTTGAAATCACTTCTGACAATTTATTGTCACGCGGATGACTTTTCAGCCTCATCTGTTGGACTCCATGACAACACCCACACTGTGTCAGAACTACTGTCCTGTGATCCCTCACATGGCAGTGTCAGTTCTCTGCTGAAGCAACTTGTAACCTTCTTTGCCTCAACCTGCTTCAGAGGCCACACCTTTTCCTGCCCCCAGATTCGACATCTAAGCCTGTCTCACTGCAGGCGCTGTGCTTCATTGCAGACTGTGCATGTATCAGCTTGTCCCCTGCTTCCTGATCTGGAATTGTCAAACGATCAGGACCATTGTGTACATCCATATGGCCCCACCTCCACCTTAGTTAAAAAAAAAAGATCTCTTTATGACACGATTAATCTAACTAGTGCACTCAAAGCAGCGTTCTAACTTTTATATTTTCTTTACTTTACCAAGGAGAAATAATGTAACTAGTACACATGCTGGTCCTCTTCCGGGCTGCCTCCTTTATGTGAATAGCACACAGCCTTCAATCTTCACTTGTCTGTAAGTACTCAAGCACTACAATGAAAATTACTCTGCCTTACCTCAACAAAATGCCTGCTTTGCCTCCAGAGTATAAAATTTCTGTTTTGCATCAGCAGTGTTTTATTCTTTCATGTCTCTGTGATTGCTACGCATCTGCTGCTCAAGTTAAAGTTCAACCCACTCTTCATATGTTGCTTGCTCTCTGTGAGCTACAGTAAATACAGCACTGAGTCTTCTACAGTAAATTGTCTCTGATACCCTATTTTTGCCTATGTTTTCCTGTTCTACCTATTCTTTATCCCTCCAGCATGCAGGTAAAACTAAATCAATCAATCAATCAGGGAGGGAATTGTAAGCGCGCTACTCACCCGTGAGGGTCTCAAGGTGCTGAGGGGGGGGGAGGGTCCGCAGATCTGTTTAGCCGAAGAGCCAGGTCTTGAGGGTCTTCCTGAAGGTGTTCAGGGAGGGGGCACGTCTGATGTCTGCCGGTAGCTCGTTCCAGGTCTTGGCTGCAATGTGAGAGAAGGATCTTCTGCCTGCTCTGGCTCTGTGGATGCGCGGGGTTTCGGCCAGTGCGAGGTTTGAAGATCGGAGGTTTGTTTTGGGTACGTGGAAGTTGATTCCTTCGTTGAGGTATTTGGGTCCGTTGTTGTGTAGGCATTTGTAGGCGTGAGTGAGGATTTTGAAAGTGACTCTTTTCTCCACGGGGAGCCAGTGGAGACTTCGTAGGTGTTGGCTGATGTGTTCGTGTCGGAGGATGCCGAGGACGAGTCTAGCGGCGGTGTTCTGTACTGTCTGGAGTTTGCGGAGTAGGGACTTGTTGATGCCGGCGTAGAGTGCGTTTCCATAGTCCAGTCTGCTGGTGATGAGTGCGTGGGTGACTGTCTTCCTTGACTCAGGGGGGATCCACTTGAAGGTCTTGCGGAGGATGCGGAGGGTGTTGAAGCAGCTGGAGGTGACGGCGTTGACCTGTCGGTTCATGGAGAGTGATGAGTCGAGTACGATGACGAGGTTCTTGGCGTGGTCTGAGGGGGTAGGTGGGCTTCCAAGGGCGGTCGGCCACCAGGTGCTGACCCATGCAGAAGGGGTGGTACCGAGGACGAGGACTTCTGTCTTCTCGGCATTGAGCTTCAGGCAGCTGTTGGTCATCCAGACTGCGATGTCTTGCATTCCTTTCTGGAAGTTGAGTTTGGCAGTGGTGGGGTCTTTGGTGAGGGAGAGGATGAGCTGGGTGTCGTCGGCGTAGGATACGATGTTGAGGCCGTGTTGTCGGACGATGGCTGCGAGGGGGGCCATGTAAATGTTGAAGAGGGTGGGGCTCAATGATGAACCCTGTGGGACTCCGCAGGTGATTTTCGTGGGGTCGGAGAGGAAGGGTGGGAGTCTGATCCTTTGGCTTCTTCCGGTGAGGAATGATCGGATCCAGTCCAGGGCTGTTCCTTGTATGCCTGCGTCATGTAGTCTGACGACTAGTGTGCGATGGGAGACGGTGTCGAAGGCCGCTGATAGGTCGAGTAGGATGAGGGCTGCGGAGTGGCCTTGGTCCAGGAGGGTGCGGATGTCATCTGTGGCGGCGAGTAGGGCGGGCTCTGTGCTGTGGTTGCTTTGGAATCCGGATTGGGACGGGTCGAGGATGGCGTTCTCTTCAATGAATCGTGTCAGTTTCCTGTTGACTGTTTTCTCTGCAACTTTGGCTGCGAAGGGAGGAGCGAGATGGGCCGATAGTTCTTGAGGTCGGTGGGGTCAGCTGTGGGCTTCTTGAGCAGGGGTCTGACTTCTGCGCGCTTCCAGTCATCTGGGAAGGTGCCTGTTTTGAAGGTGGTGTTGATGGTGCGTTGTAGTCTGGGTGCGATGGCGGCCACGGCTCTGTGGTAGATGTGAGGGGGGCAGGGGTAGGTGGGGGCCCCCAAGTGGATGCTTTTCATGGTCGAGGCGGTGTCTTCGGCCGTGATCGGTGTCCAGTTGGACATGGTGGGCTGGCTGGTGTTTCTGGGGGCGGGGGGCCATCTGTGGCGCCTGGTGGATGGTCGATGAAGTTGTCGTAGAGGTTTTTGATCTTGAGGTGGAAATAGGTTCCAAGCTTGTCGCAGAGGTTTTGGGATGGGGTGATGTCTGTGGCTTCGCTGCGTGGGTTGGTGAATTCTTGAATGACACTGAAAAGTTCCTTGGAGTTGGTGGAGTTGGCCAGGATTTTGTTGTGGATGAAGTTCCTTTTGGTGGCTCTGATCTGGTTGTGGTAGTCCGTCATGGCGTCCTTGTAGGTGGTGTGGTTTTCGGTTGTCTTGGTGTTTCTCCAGTTCTTCTCCAGGCGTCTGCAGGTGCGTCTGGCTTCTTGGAGAGCGGTTGTGAACCAGGCGGCTTTCCTGGAGCGTTGTCTGTCGGGGTTGTGTAGAGGGGCGAGCTCATCTGCGCAGTTGGAGATCCAGGTGTGGAGTTCTCTGGCTGCGTCGTTTGCGCTGTTTGCGTCGGGTGCCCAGATGTGGTTGTCTCGGCTGAGGGTGGAGTTAAGTTGCTCATCGGTAAACTTGCTCCAGTTCCTTCGTGGTGGGCGTGGGGCTGGTTTGGGTGCCTTGGGTTTGTTGATGGCGAAGTGTACGCAGTGGTGGTCGGTCCATGGCGGCTGCGTTGTGTGGCTGAAATGGACGCTGTTTCCTGCCGCGAAGATGGGGTCGAGGGTGTGTCCTGCTCTGTGGGTCGGTGTGTTGACGAGTTGTTTAAGTCCGATGCTGGCGAGGTTGTCACGAAGGATAGTGGAGTTGGGATCACTGGGGTTGTCGAGGTGGAAGTTCAGGTCTCCAATGAGTATGTAGTTTGTTGAGGCGATCGCGTGGGGTGCGATGAAGTCGGTGATGGTGGTGGCAAAGTGTGTTCGGGGGCCGGGGGGTCTGTAGATGAGGGTTCATCGGAGTTTGGCTTTGGGGGTGGTCCGGATCTTGAAGTGCAGGTGTTCGGCGGAGGGGAGGGTTTCGCTGGAGGTGGTGAGGCGGAGGGTGCTCTTGTGGGCGATGGCGAGGCCCCCTCCTGGGTGGTTGGGGCTGTCTTTCCTCTGGATCTTGTATCCGTCTGGGATGGCGGTGCTGATGTCGGGGGCGGAGGATGCGTTGGTCCAGGTCTCTGTGAAGTAGGCGATGTCGGGCGAAAGAGAATCGAGTAGGTTCCAGATTTCCATGGCATGTTTGTGTACGGAGCGTACATTGAGGAGGATGCATTTTAGGGTGTCGCCGGTGCTGGCGTCGGCGGTGCTGGAGGCCGGGGTGGCGGTGAGGGTCTGGCGGCAGTGGAGGCAGGAGAACTGGCCGTGGGTCGTGTTCGGCGAGGCCTGTTGGCATTCTCTAAGTCTTCCAGGGTTAAGTGCGAGGAGGGTGGTGGTGTCGTAGCGATGGGTAGTGGGAGGTCCAGGGTTCCTGGCGCTGGCCGCGGTCGGGTCGCGGACGGGCGCAGACGGGCTTGCCTTTGGAGCGCCTTCGGCGTGCCAGCGGCATGCCCGCTGCGCGCGTCCGCTGCGTGACCGCGCAGCGGCTGCCATTAAGTAGGGGAGGTGGGAGGGAGGAGAGGGCGGGAGCAGGGGAATTCCGGAGGGGAATTCCGGGGAGAAATTCCAGAGGGGAAATTCCGGGGGGGAATTCCGGGGGGGAGGGGCCGCAGGGGCAGCAGCGGCGAAAGGCAAAAGGAACAGGCAGGCACGAGAAAATAAAAACAGTGGTGGAATTAGAGCAAGACACAGATGGGCACAATAACAGTGGCACAACAGGGAAAAAATTAAGAAAGAAAAAAAGCGGCTGAGAAGGTTACGGTGGTTGGAGGCAGTCTGGTCCCAGTTGGAGCGGGCAGCAGCCTCGAACCTCCAAAGGAGGAGGTCGGGGTCTGGAGGCAAGAGACGGCACAGCGGAGCAGTGGGGAGAGAGTGGACCTAGACGCTCTACTGCTTATTCTTGTCAACCATGGAGAGCCTTACATTACATGGAGAGTATTCATGATTTAGAGTTTGGCAGTCAGAGGTAAATCAATCGGTATGGGAGAGTGCTTTACTCCCACCAAACCAAAGGTCCTCCCTTGGCCAAATTTAGAGTTGTGCACCAGACCTGGGGACAACATTTGCAGTTGACTGACGGCTCTGTCAAACATGAACGCTGCACGTCAAACTTTTACAGCGTCTAAGGATCGTGGTACAGAATGCTTTAAGCTGCTTAACAAAAACAACAAACTTGTTTCCAAAGCTGTAGGAAAAGTCAAGGGATTCACCCACATGATCAAGAAGAGTTAATTGTGCTCCTATGAACCACCAATTACCAACTTTACTCTAAGTCAGTTCAACCACCTTGGCAAATATTACAAATCATTTGCTCTGAAGGGGTAATTGAACTATAGATACTGCCATATGGGTTCCTCCACTTTTCGTTGTAACAAAGAAAAATGGCAAACTTAGTGTCAGAAATGACCTTAAACCTGTCAATAAAATACATGGGTACACATCGATCCTTAGCCATGCACTGTGCACCACATTATTGAATTGACTGATGCTAAAGTTTTCAATAATTCAATATGTCCTCAGCATACCAGCAGGTCAAACTTGAATTAAACTACTGTGGCCGTATTACGCAAGCGCCCCGGGGGCGCAATAAGCGTTTGCACCCATTTAATGCTTCCCTGGGGCACTTTGGTACTACAGAAGGGGCAGCAGATGCTTGTGCAGCCCCTTTTGTAATACAGATAGCGCTGGCATACATAAAGCGCCACTGCTATTATTAGAGGACGTTCCCTCATTTGTATAGGGTTGTGGCCCCGTGCAAATGAGGGAATCACTTTGGGCCATATGTATCAAGCCTTTTTCCCGTTTGCAAACGGGCAGATTCTCAGAATCTGCCCGTTTGCGAATGGAAAAGCCTTTTGGGATGTATCATCCCAAAGGCCATTGCAAAATAGAGAATCGCAAAATTTGCGATTCTCTATTTTGGGAATGCAATTAAGGAATTGCAAATTGCGATTCCTTAAATGCAATTCTGGAAGCACCAGAAATTTGCTATTTGGCCTTAATGAATTGCAAATTACCACCAACTTCAAGTTGGTGGTAATTTGCGATTTTCTTTAAAAAAAGCACTTTTTTGATTTTTTAAAAGTGCCATATGTCGCACATACATGCTCTTAGGGCATGTATGTGCGCAAAATGTGCACACATGCATATTTCAGTGGTGCAACAGGGTGTCCTTTTGGCACCCTTGCAACCTTGAAATTGCATTCTCAATTTGCGATTCTCTAATTGGTAATCTCAAATTAAGAATGTCTTCCCATTCATTCCTATGGGCCTCCTAGCCCATAGGAATGAATGGGAAGGTATTCCTTATTTGCGAATCTCACTTTGCGATTCGCAAATAAGGAATATGTAGGATTCGCAAAACTTTTAGCAAATCCTACATACATTGCATTTAGCGATTCTCTAATTGCGATTCGCAAAAAATCGCAATTTGAGAATCGCAAAACTCTTTTTTGATACATATGGCCCTTTGCCTTTGCACCCATGCCGTATTACCGACGTGGGCACAGAACCAAACATGGCTTTAGAAGGTGCACTGAAAGCGCGCCAAAAAAAGGTGGCAAACGTTCAGTGCGCCTTCCAAATGCAGCCCTCCAAAGGGATGAAAGGGGGTCCCATGGACCCCCCAGACATGCAAGGGGATCTCTAATCCCTCTGAAAAGTTCAGGCAGGTTGCCGCCTGCAAAGAGAAGCACGGAGCAGCTTTTAAACAGCTGCTCTGTATTTCTCTTGAATGTGCTGCCCTGGGGGCAGCGCACGTTTGCTGCTGACCTGACGACAGTGCATTCTTCCTCATAGGACGCACTTTCCATTTCTTCTCCTTGCGCACCTGCTTTAAAGTTCGCCGTGGCGCAAACATGGAAAGTGCGCCCTATCTGTAATAAGGGCCCTGGTGTATTTGGCACTTTTGTTACTCCTGCGGTCCTTTTCCTGCTTGGCCACATGCCCTTCGGTGTGGCATTAGTATACCCGTATTTCAAAAGATTTTTGCTTAAAGATATCAAAAGTCAGGATGATATATCAATATTTGGCACGGACAGAAAAACACATGATGAGATCATAGACAGTTTTTCTGCAGCTGTGTGGATTATTTGAGATATGTATTTACACCACATAGGATAAAACCACATCCAAGCTTCATAGGAACTAGCATACAAACACAATCACCTCAAAACAAAGATGAACTAAGATCCTTTTAGACTTGTGTGAATGTTATACTAAATTCCTGTAAGGTTTTGCTATCAAGACAGCTACCCCAAGAGATGTCATGAGTAAAGAAATTAAATTTAGTTGATCAGACACTTTTGGGTGGATTAAATCATCGTTCATTTGAAATGAGAATGCCACATTACTGTTGATGCCAGTGATAGGTGGATAGATCTCAATTAGATGCAATAGGGTATTCACTCCTGGATTTGTTTCCGGAGCATAGTGGCAGATGGAATGGATGTACTCTATCACAGAAAAAGAGTTACTCACCTGTGTCTGGGCTTTCAGTTAATTTTATTCATTTGTCTGGGGATGACAGCTTTTTTCTGCCATTTGATGAACTGTAAATCTGGAAACAAATAAACTGCTAAGATTGGAAGGCTTGGTTTTCCTTCTAAATATTGTTTCAAAAATATCATGAGATACAAATATGTTGACAACAATATTGTGTTGTAAAAATATCATAGCACAGACTATAGATGGTAAGAATATCATTTAAGTCTTTCATATATTTTTTAAGTGTAGTTGTATACAATATTATTTTATAATTGTTTTGCCAAATTTTATTTGTTTTTTTGTTTTGAGTTATCTTAATGGTCTGTTCCATTTTTGTTTGCGTTTTTTTAATTTGGTAATAAATCTTAAGGTGTTTTTATTTTCTCCCATTTTTGTTTTTTCTTTTTCCAGTTTGTTGGGTTTGTAGGGAATAGGTTCGGAAGTTGTTTAAATATTTATGTTTCAATTAATTATGACATAATATAATTTAACATACGTTTTTTGATTGATAGTTAATTTTATAGTTTAATAATGTTTTTTAAAATAATGTAAACTGTTATTTTTTTCTGTTTATTGTTTAATTTGGTTTTGTGGCCCCTCCAAAGCCCAACAATTCTCTTACTGTTACTCAGGTTGGAGTGGGAATAGCAAATCTGACCCCTCCAAAGACCAGCAATTTCCCTGCTGTTACTTACGCTGGAGTGGAAATCATAAATCTGACTTCTCCAATGGCCAACACTTCCCCTACTGTTGTTCAGGTTAGAGTGGTAATAGTAAATCTGACTCCTCCAGAGTCCAACATTTTCCCTGCTGTTGCTTGCGTCAGATTGAGAATAGTAGATCTAACCCTTTCAAAGTCCAACACTTTCCCTACTGTTGCATACGTCGGTGTAGGAATAGTAAACCTAACACCTCAAAGTTCAACACTTTCCCTACTGTTGCTTACATTAGAGTAGGAACAGTAAATCTAAACCCTCCAAAGTTTAAAACTTTCCATACTGTTGCTTAGGTTGGAGTGGAAACAGTAAATGTGACCCCTCCTAAGGCCAATACTTTCCTTACTGTTTTTGAGGTTTGAGTGGGAGTAGTGGATTCTACTCTTTCATTGTCCCACAATTTCCCTTCTGTTGCTTATGTTGGAGTAGGAATAGTAAATCTAACCCCTCCAAAGTTCAACACTATCCTTACTGATGCTTAAATTGGAGTGGGAATAGTAAATCTAACCCTACCAAAGTCCAACACTTTCCCTGTTGTTGGTGAGGTTGGGATGGGAGTAGTGCATTCTACCCTCCAAGACAAATTTTTTTCATATTTTTGAGTTGTTTAAATATATTTTTCATCTTTATTTAAATGTTAGTTTAATGTAAATTATTTTTGTAGTATTTTTTAATTAGCATTTTATGATGTTATTGTATAAATGTTTTTAACCCTTTCTGTGCGCACAACGGCCGGGAGCCGTCGTGCGCCACAGTGCTCGTGTGCGCAGGACGGCTCCCGGCCGTCTTGGCACATGGCACCGGAAATCCCTCTGGTGCTGGCACCAGAGGGATTTCTTTTTCTCCCCCAAAGCCTCGGGAGCTGGGGAAGAGCTTCCCCAGCTCCTGAGGCCTCCCCCTGGTTTCTATGAAACCAGGGGGAGGCCTCCCTGACGTCATTTCATAGAAACCGAAACTGAAGGCTCATTTCAGTTTCACTTTCTATGTGCTCAGGGGGCTATCTCAGCCCCCTGAGCACGTAGAAAGACGGGAGTGGTATCATTGGAAAGGGGAGAATCTCCCCTTTCCAATGGTACCCCTCCCCAGTGGGTCCCTGCTTGGGGATCGCCCCAGGAGGTCGATCCCCAAGCAGGGTTCCACCCACTAGACACCAGGGAGGGGGGAGCGGCCCCTTGGGCAAGGGCCTTTGCTCCCCCCCAAAAATGGCTACATTCAGTCTTTCTACCCCGCCTGGAAGGGCAGATGGGGCAGTAACCCCCAATCTGCCCCCCCAGGGGGGCAGAAAGCCCACTAGACACCAGGGATTGTTTTTTTGGCAATTTGAATTAGGGTGGGGGCTGCCCCAAACGGTCATGCCAATGCCCCCCCGCAAAAATTACAGTTTTTCTGCCCCACATGGGAGGCAGATGGGGGCAGTAGCCCCCAATCTGCCCCCCGGGGGGCAAAGAGCCCACTAGACACCAGGGATTTTTTTTGCCAATTTGAATTAGGGGTGGGGGCTACCCAAAATGGGCATGCCAATGCCCCCACCCCCGCCAAAATTACAGTCTTTCTGCCCCCCCTGGGGGGCAGAAAGCCCACTAGAAACCTGGGATTATTTTGCGCAATTACAAATAGGGGTGGGGGCTGCCCAAAATGGGCAAGCCAATGCCCCCACCCCCTGCAAAAATTACAGCCTTTCTGTCTCCCCTGGGGGGAAGAAGGGGGCAGTAGCCCCCAATCTGTCCCGCGGGGGGCAAAAAGCCCACTAGACGCCAGGGATTGTTTTTGCCAATTTGAATTAGGGGTGGGGGCTGCCCAAAATGGGCATGCCAATGCCCCCACCCCCCGCAAAAAACTCCAGGCAAGGGCCCAAAACATATTGAGGAGACATCAAAATGACCTATCACAAAACAACCTGGTTTTGCAAGTGGAGTCACCTGGATTTTTGGCCCCGGGCTCGGCGGCCATCTTAGGAAACTGCCAAATGCACACATTTCTGAAAACTAGACACCCGGAGGAGTCCAGCGAGGTATGGCTTGCGTGGATCCCCCAAGGTTTTCCTGCCCAGAATACCCTGCAAACCTCAAATTTAGCTGAAAAAAACACATTTTCCACATATTTTTGGGTGGAATCACCGTGCCGGCACAAATGTCCTACCCCACAGCATTCCCCTCAGTCTCCCGAGTAAAATTATACCTCAAAAAGGGTCAGTTTTCACTGTGAAAATATGGTGTGTCCACATTGCGTTTTGGGCCGTTTCCTGTCGCGGGCACTAGGCCTACCCACACAAGTGAGGTACCATTTTTCTCGGAAGACTTTGGGGAATGCGGGGTGCATGGAATTTTGTGGATCCACGCAGATTCCAGAACTTTCCACCACAAAAATGTGAGGAAAATTTGTTTTTTTTACAGATTTTGAGGTTTGCAAGGGATTCTGAGTAACAGAACCTGGTGAGAGCCAGACAAGTCACCCCATCCTGGATTTCCCTGGGTGTCTAGTTTTCAAAAATGTATAGGTCTGCTAGGTTTCCCTAGGTGCCAGCAGAGCTAGGGTTCAAAATCTACAGCAAGTCACTTTGCAAAAAAAGGGTCAGTTTTCACTGTAAAAATAAAGTGTGTCCACATTGCGTTTTGGGCTGTTTCCTGTCGCGGGCACTAGGCCTACCCACACAAGTGAGGTACCATTTTTATCGGGAGACTTAGGGTAATACAGAATTGTAGAGCAACTGTTATTACCTCTTGACTTTTGATGCATTTCTGCCTTCCAAATGAAAGACAATGTGTAAAAAGAAGTCACTTTGAAAAATGTCCTATAATTCTCATGCTAGTATGGGTACTCACAATTTCGGAAATGTGCAAATAGCTACTGTCTCTAAACTCTATATTTTGTTCCAATTTTAGAAATACATAGGTGTCTTTCATCCTGATTTTTCACTGTATATATTTTCCTAAATTAATTGCTATTTACTAGGTACATAATAAAAAACATTGCAAGACGCTGCTCAGTTATTGGCTCTGGGTTCGTCGGGTTCTTGGTGAACCTACAAGTCCTATATATCCCCACAACCAGAAAGGTCCAGTGGATGTAACAGTATATTGCTTTCAAACATCTGTCATAATTAGAAGAAGTTACAGGTGAAAACGTTGGCACAAATGGCTGTTTTTTTCAACTCATTTTCAATTTTTCCTATTTTCAACTGTTATAAAGAAACCTTGAAGGATCTACATAAATGACCCCTTGCTGAATTCAGAAATTCGTCTACTTTTCCAAAATGTATAGCTTTCCAGGATCCATTATTGCTTTCATACCCATTTCTACCATTAACTGGAAGAAGGTTGAAAGCACAAAAATAGCAAAAATAGGCTATGTCCCAGTAAAATGCCAAAACTGTGTAAAAATATTGGTTTTCTGACAAAAGTCTGTCAGTCTCTGAAATCTGGGAAAATGATGATTTCAGCCCCAAAAACCCTTTGTTGATACCATTTGCAGGGAAAAAACCAGACGCTTTCATTTGCAGCACTTTTTTCCCATTTAAAAAAAAAAAATCAAAATTCAGCTGTATTTTGGCTAATTTCTGGGTCCCCTCAAGGGGAATCCACAAACCCTGGGTACCTTTAGAATCCCCATGATGTTGGAAGAAAAGGATGCAAATTTGGCGTGGATACCTTATGTGGTCAAAAAGTTACAGGGGCCGATGCGCGAACTACCCCAAATAGCCAAAAAAAGGCTTAGCACAGGCAGGGAAAAGGCCTAGCAGCGAAGGAGTTAAAGTTTTGATATTTGGTATGTGTCATTATAATTATTGTTATTAATATTTGTTATTATTTATCTTTAAATAATATTTTTAAATATTATGTTTATTATTTTTTGCAATTATTTTAAAGTATGTATTTTTATGTTTGTAAGTAATACTTTATAAGTATATATTTTTAAGTTAATATATATTTTAAAGGTAATATATTGTATAATAGTTAAAATCAGATATACTTATCCATTTTTTGATGATCTTGTGCTCGTCTATATTTTTTGTCACTATTTTTGACTTTACATACAACATATGTAAAGTCGATATTTGATGTAATCAATATTTTTTTGCCACTAATATCTTTGTCAGTGATATTTCTTCATACAACAGAGTACATCTTGTGCAGCAAGAGTGTTAGGGTAGACTTCCTTTTTTGAGTCTCCCATTGACACTGACAATAACCAAGACTTGTCTGATGATAACAAAGGTTTAATTGCCAAAGTTAACATGTTAGATAGCTGTATTAACAGTAGTATTAGTCTGTTACACAAAGAGTGGTTTAGAGGCAAGAAAGATGATGCTATAATGAAAAATGTCTTGTAGGCTATTGTTAGTGTGTGGTCCGATGAAAAAAGCTTAACTGAAAATCGACATCCCTTCTGGAAGGTAGAGAAAGAGCTGTTTGGTGAGAAAGGGGCTATACTAGGAGGTAGAAAATGTGTGCCCCCTCTTCTGATCAGCAGCAAAATCAACATTTCCCATAGAGTTTATTGGGAACTACATTTACGAAGCCCAGATTTTGCTAAATGAAGCAATGTAGATAGTGCAATAACAGCAAAATAGTACAAATACAGAAAGTTGAAGTCCGTGAATGACCTTGTTCCAAGCTGATCATTGACATTTTGGGCCCCTATTATGTCCTATCATAACATTTATTCTCAAAGGGAACAGAGGTCAAATTTGTAGTTGAACCAGACACCCAAAGTGTCATTTTTGACTTTTAGACAGATTTTTTTTCCAAGGAGTTTTTCCTGTCAGAAACTGTTGCTGACAATGCCATTCAATTCAGCTCTAATAAAATGCTAATTTTCCTAAAAGAGCTTGGGATCTATCATAAAAGAACTTCATTCTATCACCCCCCAGTCCAAAGGTCTGGTAGAACATGTCAATAGATGTACTGTTGATGCACCAATGAGTGGTGACATGCAATAAATATATCATTCATTCAGATCACTTCTTTGGTCCTACCTAAACTTACCCCATTTAGCAACTGGGTATTCTCTCTTTCTCTTACCCAAGGACCTGTCAGCTAACAGAGATATGCCCAATTGTATGAAAGAAAAATAGACCTTAATAAAATGCTACAAAAAGCATAAAAATAAAGTCAACCAATCTAATGGCAGATATTAGTTCAATGTAAAAAAAATCAACATCAAAACACAAATTCAAGGCCAATCATAGAGTTAATGTGAAACACCCATGACATGTACAGATTGACGTTTCAGCCTACTGAAGTGGTTGAAGAGAACAGTGCTCTCAAAGTTGACAGTAAATGATGGCATGTTAGCAAAGTTGCCAGTGATCATTCAATTGTTTTGCATGATTGCTTGAAACTGAAACCTTTGCCCAAAATTGTGATTCCTTGAGGCATATAAAACTGTTGTTTCCAACATTACATTTTTAGAAGGAGCATTAGAGGAAGTAAAGACCTAGCTTGGGTGAAGGATTTTGTCCAATGGCCTCTTATTTCCCTATTCCCAACTCTGTTCATCTCTGGTTTATCTAATACCTTTATCACATGGCAATGACTGACTCTTGGTTTCCTGTTTTTAAAGATTGAGATGTTCAGCGATTTAAGTGTTGCACCTTTGAGGCGTAGGAAAATTTCTAGAAATGTGCTCTCATGGTTAGAATACTCTTTTTTGTGCCATGCCTGAATGAGGCTTTTCTTTTCAGATGACTGATGCATTTGTTCTTTTTCGCAGTAATATACTTTTTCTACAAGCTACGAAGGATGAAGGACTGAGATGATATACTGTAGTATAAACCTGTGATATGCAAGAAGTACTGTCTTAAACCCACAGTACTATCTTACAAGCTTATTGTACATAACCAAAAATCACTCATTGAATGCAGGTTTGCCACATATTGTATTTAAACAACCTCGTCCATCAGTCCATTAGTGTATTTGAACATCAAAACACAGGCTCCATAGAATGGTGTAAAAGGTAGTAAAGAAAGGTCAAAAGACCACAAAAGGATAATATGAAAATTAGAAAGAAATAGGCAAAAAAGAGAAAAGTTAAAAATAATTAAACAATTAAAAATAATTCTTACTAAAATGTAAAAATGTTGACAAATAAGTTTGATACAACCTTCACAGTAACAGTGACGTGAAACCACAAAAGAGATAAGCGAGCTAGAACCAAGGAAAGAATCAACAGAATCAATCCTTTATCTTCACAGTGAACCTTTGGTCCAGACGCTAGAAAATGCGTCTTATGTCCACACTGGCTATGTGGCATTCACCGAAATGACTTTAAATGAGGTTAGATATGGAGAACAATCTTCAAGGATGAAGTTTTTCTTTGTTCGAAATTATTTTCCCAAATATCTTTGGATGTCACCCCATCCGAATAGCACATTATTCTTTGTTTTTGCCATTCCAGTTCATCTTTGTAGTATTTCAAGCCAACATTATTTTTTTAGCAAACTGCAAAGGAATACTTGAGATATTGTTACGGTAACATTCATGTCATTGTTTTCATATAGGACACTTTAATGCATCCTAATATATTGATTATAAAATATAACCTATAGCTGAAGGATTATGACATGGTGTTGGCTAAGTTAGGAGCAATGTTTGAAAAGATTTACATTTCTCAGTTGGCTCATGTAGGGTTACACACTTTACATAAAGGTACATAAAAAAATCTTGTGGCCTATTTTGCAAACTTTCAACTGTCCTCAGTATCAATTTAATCCTGTCAATAATCACCCTATCACCCTTTACTTGATTTGGTGATTCGTGTAGGCCAACAACAGAATGGATAATATTGTAAACAACATCCACAGTACATAAAATCTTTGACACCACTCTACTGAAAACTCAAAGAATTAGTGTTGGGTCTGAATTTTGAAGAAGCTGTGCAAAGAAATGCACAGAGATCCCTCACCTCCCTCGAAAGAACCAGATATAGAAAGGAAACATGTTTATTGTGGTCAGATGGGACATTTTGTACGCAAATGACCAAACTTGTTAGGAAACGCCATTGCTCGCTATTAGAAAGCAGACGAGGATCAGGCATACTTATGGAGACACGGTCTGCTACCTCTTATTCTCATTATTTGATTCACAAACATCTGTAGCTCTTTTGACCAACATAGTCAGAGGCTTTGCCTAATGTCATGGACAATTTATTTGCCACGTTGTCCTGCATTGTACTTGTGAAAAAAGCAGAAAGCTGAACTCATACAGCTGTAGGTGGTACTGCACTCTCTTACGTAGATATAGGTGATGAGACACAACCATTTGTCCTGGTCAGAGACTGTGGTAATTTGGAATCCATAGTGCTTTTGCTGTGGATGATGGAATAATGTTCCTAGACCCCGGGGTAGCGCAGCTAGTTTACCCAGAATAATCTTAATGGACCATGAGAGAGGGAAATAAAGGCTTAATAGCTTGTATGAAGTTGGTGAGCACAATCTGAGTAGACAGTTCTGAGCTATAGAAGGCTCTGTCTGGCACATGTAACGCATAGTGAACTCAGATAAAATGTACAGGGGATGTATTGGGGAGGTGAACAGTGTTTTCTAAACCAGGACAGGTACTAGTGATGTTCACAGATCACAAGTTGGAAGGATGCTGTTCTGGAGTCAAAATACACATGATCACTTATAGATGTTTAGTGGCACATGCAGCTTGAAAAAGCCATGTTTCCCAACTCTCCTGGCGTTGGTGAAGCACAGAGTGCATCCATAAGGAAAGTACATTGCAACACTGCTTGTGGAATGGTTATAGTCAAGATTCTGTTGAGCAACTTAATGTTTTTAGAATAATCAGGGTCTCAAAGGTTCTCAAAGGGAGTTTGGGGCCATAAATAATGATTTCTCTAATTCCATGTGTTAGGCCAAAGAGAAAGTTTGCCAGCTTTTTATATATTTAAGGTCATGCTTATAGATTCTTGGTTGCGATTCGACACAAGCATGAACCAAGGCTTAGTGAGTGGCTCAGCTGCTCTTGCAGGTGTGACTAAAAGACTTTGGCCTAATCTTATGCATCAGTGGCTCTTAACGTTTTGACCTCCTAGGACTCCCATTGAATCTACGCTGGATGCCTGGATTCTGGCTTAAGCGATTTCTATGATTTCTATGATTTGAATCTCAACACAATACACAAAAATACAGAAAAGTATACATCAACAAATACACAAATTATGAAACATTGTATTAAATCCACCAACCAAAAAATACACACATTTTAGATTTTAATGTTAAAAGGAGGACTAGAGCTTGTCCAAATGAGGTTAAAAGACAAAGCAATTTGTTAGGCTCTAAAATATCACTTTTTCTACTCCTAACATATGCTCTCTTTTTGTCAATAAAACTGCACAGGGTTCGGCCCATAATCAGTAAGGCTAGGCTCTAATAATCAGTGAAACAACACAAATGCCAATACCGATATTCAGGGGCGTAGCTAGGCCTTAGGCTGCCCGTGGCGGCCCCTGCGTTTGCCGCCCTTGGAAAAATGATAGAAGAGCGGGGGGGGGGGTAGCGGGCGCGGCCGATTCTTGCTGCCGCAGGTAAGAGCGGGTGGAGGTGGGCCGGCTGCCGCCCCAAAACCCGTGCCACCTGGGGCAGTCCGCCCCCATCGCCCCCCCTAGCTACGCCACTGCCGATATTTTTTCATGTAATCAATCACTCCTGAGATCACACACACATGTTTTGTGGGCAATGTAAAAAATAACTTGAAGCAACTGAACCTAGGCTGTTACAATAGTATTTCTCGGATAATTTGACTGTTTTTGATTTTTGAAAAAAATTATTTATTTGCTCCTTATTTAATATTCGTATATGTGGTTGATGTCCTCCTAGTGTATTGATAAGTTTGTCCAAATTATGTTCGTAAATTGAGTTTTGAAACGATTTGTTTGAAAAAAAGTGCAGATCAAAAGAAAAAGAAACAGAAAAAAGTAATAAATTGCTATTGATTATAACATGTGTGTGTGATCTCAGGAGTGAATGATTACATGAAAAAAATGTAAATCCGGTACTTGTATAGCGCACGAATCACCCCCAAAGGGGTATCTTGGCACTAGGGGCCGTTGGGAAGATTAAGCGAGCTATTGCCCAGAGTCGCATGGTGCTGGGCAGACCCCTGCCCCCGGAGCCAGGGATCGAACCGTGATCCCCAGCATCCATCGTCAGTCACCCTGGCCGCGGCGCCACACCTCTCCCCACAAAGATATCAGTATTGCTATTTATGTTGTTTCACTCTTTTTGTCAGAGCATACCAGCACTTCAAATGAGGCCACCAGTCATCCATACTAGATTCTGTTTGCTGCACTTACGCTGCTTCCACAAATCAGGCAAAAGAAGCTAACTTGATTTTTAGTCTCCAATTTCAAATTCCTTCACTTTTACATTTTGAAATGTACATTTTTGCATTCTTTTTTATGTACATATACTTTAATAATCTGCTAATATTATTTAATTTTGTGAACAATTACAGATCTTCTGAGTAGGTGTCGTCAGGCTAAGGACCTAATTATGATTTTGGCGGTCCAAACCCACGTTTACAGTGTGGCTGCCGCCGGCCCGGCGGTCCGATCGCCGTATTCCGATTTGGGCAGTCGGACCACCATGGGGCCATTGCTACTTCCAGGGATCCACGATCCCTGGTGGTCTTGCAGTGGTCTGAGGCCCGCAATATGCTGCCGTGCCGCTGCGGCACCGTCAATCATATTGCAAGTTTCCTCACCACCACAGTTTTCATGGCGGTGAGGAAACTAAGGGGGCCACCTGTTGCCGCAGGCCCAGGTGATGCATGCAGGGGGGCACATTTTGTGCCCCCCTGCCCATGCCATTCAGGAACATGCTTTGGTGGTCCCAAGGCGATACCTTGCTAAGGCTCACATATGAGCCTGAGCACGGCACCGCCATGGGACCGCCAAAGCAGGACCGCCCAACCTGGATTGCAGTCGGGATCTGGCTGGGGGTCTCAGTACAGGCTTGCCGGTGTGGCAGCGGGGCACCGGTGTGGCAGCCCGCAGCCAAACCGCCAAACTCATAATCAGGCCCTAAGAACCAATAATATGCAGCATAAGAGGATTAGCTGTCTCTTGTCCTATTTACCAAACTTTCAGAACTCAGCAATGATTATAGAAATGTTCTTTTCTTCCATGATAACATTTATAGCATTGTTGTATTAATAAATGCTTGTTAAAACTTTCCTTGTTGTGGCTTCATTTCTTGCAACAGAGTGTTAAACATTGCACTCAATTTAAGCAAAAACCTTTATGCTGAGCTGGTGAGGTACAAGACAGTGTTCGATGTGATTGAATCTACAAATTTGCCTATAATCTTAAGTACTCACTGATTACATAAACACAGTCCATCCATAGATTAAACTGAGCAGATTAACACATTTACTCCCCAAATATTTCATGGCTCCGAGCAGTAGAACAGTTAGAAGGTCAAATATTTGATATATTCAGTAGTAAAAACTCCATAAGAGGATGATTTACTACCCTGTGACTAGCATACCTTGCTGGACATCCCCAGCCAAAAAGGTGTGGCCATTCCACCCACACAGAAAATATAATTACTCAAATGAATCCAATGGCAAAGATTCCTCGTAGCCATTTCAATGCCTTGTCTTTCTAAGAAGATCAATAGATAGAGAAATATTTATATGAGAACTTGGCTATGGGAGTTTTTCTGTTCTCCATCTCTCTATCACACACCCATATTTTTTCTGCTCAGTCCTCAAAGGACATTCACCCTGCACCTGTTCTGTAATGCTGTTCACGGCTGTTGACAACATCGTCTTGCCCTTGATATCATCAGTTACGTTAAGCTACTATATTTCTAATGTATATATAAAGGGTATACATGCTCATGAGGATCCAACAGTATAATAGTCTTAAACACCCACCCTAAACATTCTGACTCCTTTATCTATGACACAAAGGTTCTGGGCTCGGGCCTCTATGGTGCCGAATTATGGGAATATTCTGACATCACTGCACTTACCAATGCAGAAGATAAGTTTCTGAGGTCAGTAACACATACCCTACAAAGCACTCCTTTAAAACCTTTGCTGTTGGACCTGGGCAGGAAAGCAATAGCCAGCAGAGTAAGACTTCTTCCCTTACTCTATTGGCTCAGACTATGGTCCAGCCTAAAATTAGCTGATTACGCAGTGGTCCTTAGAGATGCTATTGGAGCAGATTGCTCGAAAAAGATAGGTTGGCTCCAAAAAGTCCAACAATCCCTACTAGACATTGGTATGAAAGAGTAATGGGATGACCCTTTGGGATCTCCGTTCCCTGCAGCGGGTATCTTAAAAGAGCAGTATTGGCGAGTAAACTTTGCTGCTGAGGTGCGTGCAGCGGATAGTTCATTCTTGACGGAAAGGTTTATGGAATTTAGGTCTAGTTATTTTTTGAAGCCATACTGGGACGTCATATCTGTTCCCCTAGATAGGAAATTATATTTCCAATTCAGGGTGGGATCCGTGGGATCCCGCCCAATCAAATCTTTCACTAAAAACTGGAATTCTGATAGGGATGACAAATGTACTCATTGTCCATCTAGTGAGGAAACCATTTCCCATGTCTTGTTTGTCTATTCAGCTTACATAAACCCCCGAAGAAACTGAATTTCACCTATATGCAGACTATTAGGGACTAGAAGCTGCAATGTATCACTGAGAATCCTAATGACAGACTCTAGCCTCCCAATTGTATGTTCTGTAGCCAAGTTTCTGGGATGGATGTGGGCCATAAGACAGCGAACGAACATTAAGTGCCACTTACAAAATTATATCAGCCCTTAAATATTTTATGATTATGTTAAATTGGACTTATTTTTTGTGCAACAATGTGTAATGTGCTATTTCAACTTTGCCGTCGGCTTTTATATTTTGTCCAGATAAATTTGTTGTATCTGCCACAGAGCGCCAAGTTGCCCAAATTTTTCTTTTTAACTATGGAAGTTTGTATGTTGTGTACTGTACTTCAATCTTATTGGATTTTATTCTATTTTTGGTAATGTTGTGTTATAACTGCTTTTATGACATTTCTTGTCGAAGTAAAGCTAATTGAAATGAAATGACTCCTTTGTCTTTCATCC
Organism: Calotriton arnoldi; assembly: GCA_963921515.1. Lineage (NCBI taxonomy): Eukaryota > Metazoa > Chordata > Amphibia > Caudata > Salamandridae > Calotriton > Calotriton arnoldi. The sequence goes on along the minus strand of CAWUFW010001721.1, from coordinate 2,577,724 downwards.
TAATGCCTCTGCAGTACTTCAGAAACTTTATTTTTCAAGATATTCTCATTCTTATGTCATAACATATTTCAGCGATATCCTGGTCTTTTCAACATTCATGATTGAACATTAACTTTCATCCACCTCATAGTACAGATGCAGCTCTGACTGCAATTCAGAATCAGCTTCTCGAAATCAGGGAGGGGTTGCGGCTCTGGTCCTTTTGGTCCTCGGCTTTCAATACTGTTTTCCATGGGATTCCCAATTACTAGATTGCGTGCAGCAGGCAACTCAGAACTGCATTGTTTCTTTCCTCGTGATCGTTGCCAAGAAGTACTGGTATCCCCTGATTGATCGGCAGCAATACCTCTTTCCTATGGGGTTCCTCAAAGTTCCTTCTTGAGCCCTACATTATTTAATCTTTATGTGGCTCTCCTGGCTGAGTTGATCAGCTCCTTTGGGCTCTCTGACATCTGCTATGCAGACAACACGGTGTTGATTTTAAGACTTGATAGGATCTCTGAGGCTGCCTATTTAACTTTGCCTTTCAACTGTAGCTTCTTGGGTGAAGAACAATTGCCTGAAGCTAAATGCAGATAAAAGTGAGGAAATGATTAGAGGTAGCCACTCTTCAGTCTGATCATCTGCCTAATGGCCTGAGGTTGCTGTCCATCTCCCTCCACAGTTGAAAAAACCCGGGAGTGCTGTTTCAAGATCAGCTTTCTTTTAAAGCTCACATAGTTAAGCTGAAGGCATTTGCTGTTTGTTCTATATAATACATTTAAGGAAGATTCTACTTTTGCTCTGTAGCACTGCCATTTTAAGGTAATTCAATCAATGATAGGTGAAGATTAGATAATGCTAATGCCCTATATTTTGGCCTACAAGCTGCTATGACTTAACCTCTTCAGCAGGTGCAGAATGCAGCTGAAAGGCTTTTGCATTAGCTCCCCTGCACAACCTCTGTATGGGGATATTTAAACAATCTCCATTGACTCCCCCCCATTCAGAAGAAGGATTTGCTCCAGAGACTTTGTCTGGGTTTTGAAGCACTGAATCCATCTGGTCCTGCATCTCTCCCGCGTTTGTTCAAATGCTACGTTCTCACTGGTCTTTTTAAAACAAATCAGACCTCTCTACTCTTCATACCGAATATAGTAAAAAGACAGCGATAAGGTGATAGGGCCTTATCATTCAAAGTTGCATATCTTTGGAATTCTCCTCCTCTCAGAATTTGTCTCATCTCAAATACATGCTTTTGTATAAAGCTATAAAAACCTGGCTCTTTCAGCTTTAGGCTTCTCTTTTCTCAGCTCTCCAGCCAGAGCCAGATGCCTCCAGACATCTGCGCATTCTACAAACCCCTACATACATATATACATCACCATCATGTTACAGAATGTTCCCTACCCTGCAAAATCGACTCTTCAATCAATTGGAAACATGCCTGTTGAACACCGAATAGTCACTTTTTTAAGGTCTCTGCTCAATCCAGAAAGGATAGGCATAAATGCAGAGAAAGTAGAAATTGTGATACATTTGCTCATACCTGTATCAGGCAAGGATAGATGGACATTTCGAGGGATGGCACATTTTTGCAGACACATCATACAAGTTTTCTTGCCTATCACTACTTTGCTCACTCTTCTCTTCTAATCTGAAAGTGGTTGCCATTTGCATGGGTAACAAAACAAAAAAGCCAAGAGTTTACTTCAGCCCAGATTTTGTGCAATCCAGATGTGTCCCAACATCTCAGTGCATAGATGGACACTTAGTGAAGCCATTTTATCTCAAGAAGACACTACCACTGTAGCATTGCTTACAGTGGCTTACTATCCTCCCACACCACGGATACTGAGTGTAACTAAACAAGCTATCATCAAGAACTCTTGGCCATTATGTGAGGCTTTTTTTCCCTGCCAACTCTGTGTAGAAGGAACTGTAAAAACTCTAAAAACCTACTGCTGAAGGGCGAAACCAACAAACTCTGTTGATTGGCTAATCCAAGCAGCTCTGTTCTATTACACATGTGGTGGGCATGCTGAGGAACAAGGTATTATGGAATGAGGGTCTTATCCTGCTCTCAGCAGGGCAATAGGACCCTTCAACATCACAGTGTCCTCAACCAGGTCCTGGGGAACTGGACACCACTTCCGACCTGGGGGTGAAACGGAATGGGAAGGAACAGTTCAAGATTGTACGTGGCAAAGGGGCAGTGCCGGATTAAACCCTGTGGCGGCCCCTAGGCAGTCGAAATTTCGGGGGGGCCCTAGTAAATTATCTTCTAATACCCAAGGCACCAGATTTTTTACAAACTGACAGCTGCCAGAATATAAACTTTTAAGAGACAAACTGTTATGTGAATCTGATGTCTCTGGTTTATGTACTTTAAGTTGTTAATGGGTACATTACATTAATACAGTATTTTCTCTACAGAGTCTTTAATGTGAAGTTTTCGTTTGTTTGAGTTGATTCAGTTTTGTCTATCTTTTGGAAACAATATTTAAGAAAGCTTGATTGTAATTTTCTTTCAAGATCAAATCAATATTATTTTGATCCATTGTCGGGGGCCCCTACAGGAGTGGGCCGGTGCCTACTTTGCCTATTTGGTAATCCGTCACTGCAAAGGGGCAAGGGTGGAGATTAGCTTCCTCAGGACTGTCCTTAAGTGTGCAAGGAACGAGAAATATAAAAACGTACACCAAACCATCCCTGCTCCATGTGTGATCTTGCTAACACAAATCTAGTAGTTCCGAGGGAAGGTCAATTCTTAGTCACAACAAAGATATAACGTGGATTCTGTTCCTATTTGACCCTTTATTGGTGCTTTTAGGGGAAGAGGGCAAGCAAAATGTCCACACACTGTACTTTATTACACATTCTGCATTTTCTTTTAGCAGCCTGACTCACAAGGGCTTAACTTTGAGGGCAAAGCCGCCATCGTTGTAGGTTTAGTAGACGTAAGTGTGGAATGTATGTTAAGGAGAAGCTGTCAGCCACTTTCCAGAATAGGGATGGTATGTTTGGGCGCATTTGGGATCTTTTTTACACATTTGTTCAAAGGAATGTGTGTGTTAACCCCTTCGGTGCGTCGGACGGCCAAGGGCCGTCCGACGCACCAGTGCTCATGTGCGTAGGACGGCCCCCGGCCGTCCTTGCACATGGCACAGGGAATCCCTCTGATGCGGGCACCAGAGGGATTCCCTTTACCCCAGCTCCCGAGGCTGCCTGCATGGTTTCCCTGAAATGACGATCAACGCGCACGCGTCGGTGAAACCGAAACTGAAATGAGCCAAGAGGCTCATTTCAGTTTCGCTTTCTGCATGCTCAGGGGGGCTATCTCAGCCCCCTGAGCACGTAGAAAGACGGGAGAGGTGTCATTGGAAAGGGGAGAATCTCCCCTTTCCAATGGTACCCCTCCCCAATGGATCCCTGCTTGGGGATTGCCCCAGGAGGGCGATCCCCAAGCAGGGATCCACCCACTAGGCACCATGGAGGGGGGAGCGCCCCTTGGGCAAGGGCCTTTGCTCCCCCATTTTTTTGGGGCACATTCAGTCTTTCTTCTCCCCCTGGGGGGCAGATGGTGGCAGTAGCCCCAAATCTGCCCCCCCTGGGGGGGCAGAAAGCCCACTAGACACCAGGGATTTTATTTTTTATTGATGTGGGGGTTGCCCAAAAAGGGCATGGCAATGCCCCCACCCCCCAGAGAAATGTCAGTCTTTCTGCCCCCCAGGGGGCAGATGGGGGCAGTAGCCCCCAATCTGCCCCCCGGGGGGCAGGAAGCCCACTAGAAACCAGGGATTTTTTTTATTGATGTTGGGGTGGGGGCTGCCCAAATTGGGCATGACAATGCCCCCACCCCTTGTGAAATTCCAGTCTTTCTGCCCCCCCGGGGGGCATATGGGGCAGTAGCCCCCAATCTGCCCACCGGGGGGCAGAAAGCCCACTAGAAACCAGGGATTTTTTTTTATTGATGTAGGGGTGGGGGCTGCCCAAGATAGGCAGGCCAATGCCCCACCCCCAAAAAATGCAACAGTCTTTATGCTCCCCCCAGGGGCAGATGGGGGCAGTAGCCCCTAATCTGCCCCCGGGGGGGCAGATAGCCCACTAGGCACCAGGGTTTTTTTTTTTATGATGTAGGGGTGGGGGCTGCCCAGAATGGGGATAATGCCCCCACCCCAAAAACAATTACCACAGTCTTTCTGCCCCTCCCGGGAGGCATATCTGCCCCCCCAGGGGGGGCAAAAACCCCACTAGGAGGAAATACTTTTTTTTAATTCAGGGGTGAAGTCAGCCCAGAATGGGCATGCCAATGCCCACACCTCCCCCCAAAAATGCCACAGTCTTTCTGTGGCCCCTGATCTGTCCTGATCTGCCTGCGGGGGGGCAGAAAGTCCACTAGGCGCCAGCGATTACGCTGGCTTTTTTTTATGCGTGGGGGTACCAATGCCCCCACCCCCCAAAAAATATCCACAGTCTTTCTGCCCCCCCTTGGGGGCATATCGGGGCAAACCACCCCCCCCCCCCCCGATTCCTTCCCAGGGCGGCAGAAAGCCCACTAGGCACAGACTTGTTTTTAGCAATGTGCCTACCTGTGGATTTTGGAACCTAGCGCAGCCGGCACATAGGGAAACCTAGCAAACCTGTATATTTCTGAAAACTAGACACCGAGGGTAATACAGGATGGGGTGACTTGTGTGCCTCTCACCAGGTTCTGTTACCCAGAATCCCTTGCAAACCTCAAACTTAGTTTAAAAAAAGCACATTTTCCTCACATTTCTGTGATGGAAAGTTCTGGGATCTGCGTGGATCCACAAAATTCCACACACCCGGCATTCCCCAAAGTCTTCCGAGAAAAATGGTACCTCACTTGTGTGGGTAGGCCTAGTGCCCGCGACAGGAAACGGCCCAAAACGCAACGTGGACACACCACATTTTCTAACACAAATCTAGTAGTTCCGAGGGAAGGTCAATTCTTAGTCACAACAAAGATATAACGTGGATTCTGTTCCTATTTGACCCTTTATTGGTGCTTTTAGGGGAAGAGGGCAAGCAAAATGTCCACACACTGTACTTTATTACACATTCTGCATTTTCTTTTAGCAGCCCGACTCACAAGGGCTCAACTTTGAGGGCAAAGCCGCCATCGTTGTAGGTTTAGTAGACGTAAGTGTGGAATGTATGTTAAGGAGAAGCTGTCAGCCACTTTCCAGAATAGGGATGGAATGTTTGGGCGCATTTGGGATCTTTTTTACACATTTGTTCAAAGGAATGTGTGTGTTAATCCTTCGGTAGTGCCGGACGGCCAAGGGCCGTCCGACGCACCAGTGCTCATGTGCGTAGGACGGCCCCCGGCTCGTCCTCGCACAGGCACAGGGAATCCCTCTGATGCGGGCACCAGAGGGATTCCCTTTACCCCAGCTCCCGAGGCTGCCTGCATGGTTTCCCTGAAATGACGATCAACGCGCACGCGTCGGTGAAACCGAAACTGAAATGAGCCAAGAGGCTCATTTCAGTTTCGCTTTCTGCATGCTCAGGGGGGCTATCTCAGCCCCCTGAGCACGTAGAAAGACGGGAGAGGTGTCATTGGAAAGGGGAGAATCTCCCCTTTCCAATGGTACCCCTCCCCAATGGATCCCTGCTTGGGGATTGCCCCAGGAGGGCGATCCCCAAGCAGGGATCCACCCACTAGGCACCATGGAGGGGGGAGCGCCCCTTGGGCAAGGGACTTTGCTCCCCCATTTTTTTTGGGCACATTCAGTCTTTCTTCTCCCCCTGGGGGGCAGATGGTGGCAGTAGCCCCAAATCTGCCCCCCCTGGGGGGGCAGAAAGCCCACTAGACACCAGGGATTTTATTTTTTATTGATGTTGGGGTGGGGGTTGCCCAAAAAGGGCATGGCAATGCCCCCACCCCCCAGAGAAATGTCAGTCTTTCTGCCCCCCGGGGGGCAGGAAGCCCACTAGAAACCAGGGATTTTTTTATTGATGGTGGGGTGGGGGCTGCCCAAATTGGGCATGACAATGCCCCCACCCCTTGTGAAATTCCAGTCTTTCTGCCCCCCCGGGGGGCATATGGGGGCAGTAGCCCCCAATCTGCCCACCGGGGGGCAGAAAGCCCACTAGAAACCAGGGATTTTTTTTTATTGATGTAGGGGTGGGGGCTGCCCAAGATAGGCAGGCCAATGCCCCACCCCCAAAAAATGCAACAGTCTTTATGCTCCCCCAGGGGCAGATGGGGGCAGTAGTCCCTAATCTGCCCCCCGGGGGCAGATAGCCCACTAGGCACCAGGGTTTTTTTTTTTTATGATGTAGGGGTGGGGCTGCCCAGAATGGGGATAATGCCCCCACCCCAAAAACAATTACCACAGTCTTTCTGCCCCTCCCGGGAGGCATATCTGCCCCCCCAGGGGGGGCAAAAACCCCACTAGGAGGAAATACTTTTTTTTTAATTAAGGGGTGAAGTCAGCCCAGAATGGGCATGCCAATGCCCACACCTCCCCCCAAAAATGCCACAGTCTTTCTGTGGCCCCTGATCTGCCCTGATCTGCCCGCGGGGGGGCAGAAAGCCCACTAGGCGCCAGCAATTACGCTGGCTTTTTTTTATGCGTGGGGGTACCAATGCCCCACCCCCAAAAATATCCACAGTCTTTCTGCCCCCTTGGGGGCATATCGGGCAAACCACCCCCCGATTCCTTCCCAGGGCGGCAGAAAGCCCACTAGGCACAGACTTGTTTTTAGCAATGTGCCTACCTGTGGATTTTGGAACCTAGCGCAGCCGGCACATAGGGAAACCTAGCAAACCTGTATATTTCTGAAAACTAGACACCGAGGGTAATACAGGATGGGGTGACTTGTGTGCCTCTCACCAGGTTCTGTTACCCAGAATCCCTTGCAAACCTCAAACTTAGTTTAAAAAGCACATTTTCCTCACATTTCTGTGATGGAAAGTTCTGGGATCTGCGTGTATCCACAAAATTCCACACACCCGGCATTCCCCAAAGTCTTCCGAGAAAAATGGTACCTCACTTGTGTGGGTAGGCCTAGTGCCCGCGACAGGAAACGGCCCAAAACGCAACGTGGACACACCACATTTTCACAGTGAAAACGGACCCTTTTTTTGCAAAGTGCCTAGCTGTAGATTTTGAACGCTAGCTCTGCCGGCACCTAGGGAAACCTAGCAAACCTATACATTTTTGAAAAAAAGACACACAGGGGAGTCCAGGATGGGGTGACTTGTCTGGCTCTCACCAGGTTCTGTTACCCAGAATCCCTTGCAAACCTCAAACTTTGTAAAAAAAAAACACATTTTCCTCACATTTCTGTGGTGGAAAGTTCTGGAATCTGTGTAGATCCACAAATTTCCTACCACCCAGCGTTCTCCCAGGTCTCCCGGTAAAAACTGTACCTCACTCACGTGGGTGGGTCAAGAACCCGCGACATGCAAGGAGCCAAAACGTATTGAGGAGACATCAAAATTACCTATCACAAAACAACCTGGTTTTGCAAGGGGGGTCACATGTGTTTTTGGCCCCGGGCTCGGCGGCCATCTTGGGAAACCTACCAAACCCACACATTTCTGAAAACTAGACACCTGGGGGAGTCCAGCGTGGTATGGCTTGCGTGGGTCCCCCAACGTTTTCCTTGCCAGAATCCCCTGCAAACCTCAAATTTAGCTGAAAAAATCACTTTTTTCTCAAAGTTCTGTGTGGGAAAGTTCTGGAATCTGCGTGGATCCACAAATTTCCTACCACCCAGCGTTCCCCCAGGTCTCTCGATAAAAATGGTACCTCACTTGTGTGGGTGGGTCAAGTACCTGCGACAGGCAAGGGCCCAAAACCTATTGAGGCGACATCAAAATGACCTATCACAAAACAACCTGGTTTTGCAAGGGGTTACCATGAGTTTTTGGCCCTGGGCTCGGCGGCCATCTAGGGTAACCTACCAAACCCACACATTTCTGAAAACTAGACACCCAAGGGAGTCCAGGAAGGTATGGATTGCATGGATCCCCCAACGTTTCTCTACCCAGAATCCCCTGCAAACCTCAAATTTTGCTGAACAAATCAAATTTTTCACACATTTCTGTGTGTGAAAGTTGTAGGATCACCGGGCAGACACAAATTTCCTACCACCCAGCATTCCCCCAGGTCTCCCGATAAAAATGGTACCTCACTTGTGTGGGTAGGCATAGTGGCTGCAACAGGAAATGGCCCAAATGGTACTGTGGAGACTTCAAAACTACCTATAACAAAACTACATGGTTTTGGTGGGGGGGACATGGTTTTTTGGCCCCGGGCTCGCCGCCATCTAGGGAAACCTACTCAACCCACACATTTCTGAAAACTAGACACCCTGGGGAGTCCAATGAGGTATGGCTTGCATGGATTCCCCAACGTTTCCCTACCCAGAATCCCCTGCAAACCTCAAATTTAGCTGAAAAAATCAATTTTTTCTCAAATTTCTGTGTGGGAAAGTTCTGGAATCCCCGTGGATCCACAAATTTCCTACCACCCAGCATTCCCCCAGGTCTCCCGATAAAAATGATACCTTACTCGCGTGGGTGGGTCAAGTACCCGCGACAGGCAAGGGCCCAAAACGTATTGAGGAGACATCAAAATTACCTATCACAAAACAACCTGGTTTTGCAAGGGGGTCACCTGGGTTTTTCGCCCCAGGCTCGGCGGCCACCTTGGGAAACTACCAAACCCACACATTTATGAAAACTAGACACCCGGGGGAGTCCAGCAAGGCATGGCTTGCGTGCATCCTCCAACGTTTTCCTACCAGATTGTTTTATGATAGGTCATTTTGATGTCTCCTCAATATTTTTTGGGCCTTTGCCTGTCGCGGGTACTTGACCCATCCACGCGAGTGAGGTACAATTGTTATCGGGAGACCTGGGGGAACGCTGGGTGGTAGGAAATTTGTGGATCTACGCAGATTCCAGAACTTTCCACCACAGAAATGTGAGGAAAATGTGGTTTGTTTTTACAAAGTTTGAGGTTTGCAAGGGATTCTGGGTAACAGAACCTGGTGAGAGCCAGACAAGTCACCCCATCCTGGATTCCCCTGTGTGTCTAGTTTTAAAAAATGTATAGCTTTGCTAGGTTTCCCTAGGTGCCGGCAGAGCTAGGGTTCAAAATCTACAGCTATGCACTTTGCAGAAAAAGGGTCCGTTTTCGCTGTGAAAATGTGGTGTGTCCATGTTGCGTTTTGGGCCGTTTCCTGTCGCTGGCACTATGCCTACCCACACAAGTGAGGCACCATTTTTCTCAGAAGACTTTGGGGAATGCGGGGTGGTTGGAATTTTGTGGATCCATGCAGATTCCAGAACTTTCCACCACAGAAATGTGACGAAAATGTGTTTTTGGGACAGATTTTGAGGTTTGCAAGGGATTCTGGGTAACAGAACCTGGTGAGAGCCAGACAAGTCACCCCATCCTGGATTTACCTGGGAGTCTAGTTTTCAAAAATATATAGGTTTGCTAGGTTTCCCTAGGTGCTGGCAGAGCTAGGGTTCACAATCTACAGCCAGGCACTTTGCAAAAAAAGGGTCCGTTTTCACTGTGAAAATGAGGTGTGTCCACATTGCGTTTTGGGCCGTTTCCTGTCGCGGGCACTAGGCCTACCCACACAAGTGAGGTACCATTTTTCTCGGAAGACTTTGGGAAATGCAGGGTGGGTGGAATTTTGTGGATCCATGCAGATTCCAGAACTTTCCACCACAGAAATGTGACAAAAATGTGTTTTTTGGGACAAATTTTGAGGTTTGCAAGGGATTCTGGGTAACAGAACCTGGTGAGAGCCAGACAAGTCACCCCATCCTGGATTCCCCTGTGTGTCTAGTTTTAAAAAATGTATAGCTTTGCTAGGTTTCCCTAGGTGCCGGCAGAGCTAGGCTACAGCTATGCACTTTGCAGAAAAAGGGTCCGTTTTCGCTGTGAAAATGTGGTGTTTCCATGTTGCGTTTTGGGCCGTTTCCTGTCGCGGGCACTAGGCCTACCCACACAAGTGAGGTACCATTTTTCTCGCAAGACTTCGGGAAATGTGTGGTGGGTGGAATTTTGTGTATCCACGCAGATTCCAGAACTTTCCACTACAGAAATGTGAGGAAAATGTGGTTTTTTTGACAGATTGAGTTTCGCAAGGGATTTTGGGTAACAGAACCTGGTGAGAGCCAGACAAGTCACCCCATCCTGGATTTTCCTGGGTGTCTAGTTTTCAAAAATGTATAGGTTTGCTAGGTTTCCCTAGGTGCTGGCAGAGCTAGGGTTCAAATTCTACAGCTAGGCACTTTGCCAAAAAAGGGTCCGTTTTCACTGTGAAAATGTGGTGTGTCCATGTTGCGTTTTGGGCCATTTCCTGTCGCGGCCACTACACCTACCCACACAAGTGAGTATCATTTTTATCAGGAGACTTAGGGGAACACAAAATTGTGGAGCAACTGTTATTACCTATTGACCTTCAATGCATGGCTGCCTTCCAAATGTAAGACAATGTGTAAAAAAGAAGTCACTTTGAAAAATGACCTATAATTCACATGCTGGTATGGGTACCCACAATTTCGATGATGTGCAAATAGCTACTGTTTCTAAACTCTATATTTTGTTCCCATTTCAGAAATACATAGGTGACTTTCATACCGATTTTTCCCTGTTTATATTTTTACAAATGAATTGCTATATACCCGGTACACAATAAAAAACCATTGCAAGACGCTGCTCAGTTATTGGCTCTGGGTTCGTCGGGTTCTTGGTGAACCTACAAGTCCTATATATCCCCACAACCAGAAGCGTCCAGCAGATGTAACGGTATATTGCTTTCAAATATATGCCATACTTAGTAGAAGTTATAGGTGAAAACGTTGGCACAAATAGCTGTTTTTTTAACTCATTTTCAATTTTTTCTATTTTCAACTGTTAGTTTCTATACAAAAACCTTAAAGGATCTACACAAATGACCCCTTGCTGAATTCTAAATTTTGTCTACTTTTCAGAAATGTATAGCTTTTTAGGATCCATCATTGCTTTCATACCCATTTTTACCATTAACTGGAAGAAGGTTGAAAGCACAAAAAATAGCAAAAATAGACTATGTCCCAGAAAAATGCCAAAACTGTGTAAAAGATTTTGGTTTTCTGACAAAAGTCTGCTTGTCCCTGAAAGCTGGGAAGATGGTGATTTCAGCACCACAACCCCTTTGTTGATACCATTTCAGGGAAAAAACCAGATGCTTTCATCTGTAGCCGTTTTTTCCCATTTAAAAAAAATAAAAATAAAAATGTAGCTGTATTTTGGCTAATTTCTGGGTCCCCTCCAGGGGAATCCACAAACCCTGGGTACCTTTAGAATCCCTGTGATGTTGGAAAAAAGGATGCAAATTTGGCGTGGATACCTTATGTGGTCAAAAAGTTACAGGGGCCTAAGTGCGAACTACCCCAAATAGCCAAAAACAGGCTTAGCACGGGGGGGGGAAAGGCCTAGCAGCGAAGGGGTTAATATAGATCCCAAAGTGAAACTGTTGAGACTGTGGTATTCATATTGGTCAAAAAGCACATATTAATTCCCTCCAATATATATCCATTTTTGAAATTTTCTAGTCATTATCGACCGCCCTCCTTTTCTCCAAGTAATTATGACAGCACTGCTTTTGCGCCGTATGTACCTGATGAAAACCTTTAAATAAAGTTTAAAAAAGAATGACTGGTAAAAGGCTGGTAAAAAGTGGTAACATTTTCAGCCAGATTACAGTATGGTACCCTATCAAAGGACGTGAAAAATGCTGCTTTGTACTCAAATTATGAAGTCATATCAAACATCAGAAACAATAAAAAGTATTGTAAAAGAAAAAAAACACCACATGTCCAGTGCACCATAAGACTAAATACCAATGGCAAATATTGTACATTTGTTAAAAATCAAAACCTTGTGCTGCCTTGTGGGGCTTTCCAGATTCTGCAGCAGGCGCAAGTTCTTCTGTCTCAAGCAGGCTGTGGTAATGAGCTATATAAGAGGATCCTGAAATAGCTCCTCCCCATCCCCCACACCTCAGGGAATTCACAGCTGTGCTGATATGCTTCTGCTGTGAGTCTACAAATGTGATCACATGCAAAAAGTGCAAAAAAAACTCTACTGCTCTCTGTCTAATCATGCACGTTATTTAAGTGCCTGGCTTCATGTCTTTAGTGGGAGAGTGATCTTGCACACAGGAAACTCCCAGCTTCTAGGTATCCCCTAGAGAAAGAAATTAAAGCCCCAAGTAGACTTACACGGTCATTTAGACTCTATTGGGATGCCCGCCACCTTCACCCACCCCCTGCCCTGGTTAAGAAGCCCTTTGCAGCGGTATGCCTCCCTCCTCCCCTTCCCCGGCAGAGGATCACCCTGCATACTGAGAGATCCTGCGAAAAGTGCATCAGCTGCTGTGGTGACTGCACTCTCAGCAAAGCTGAATAAAGAGCAGGGCGTTTCTTTGGATACAAACTCCAACAGGTGTTTTTTTTTCCTGAAAAGTAAAAAGCAAAGTATCTGACATGCAGTCAGTTTCTCCCTGGGAGTTGAAGCCATTGTTTGTTTTCCTTGCCTCGGTTTGCCATGCCTCACATGGTGGTCCCAAACAGGAAAAATATGCATCTGGGTGACCATCCTACAGAGGGTGGTTCATCCAATGCATTAAATGCTGTGACGGATGAGCCTTGAACTGGCTGCTGGCAGTGGTTCTACCAGCAGTTGGTCAGCATTTTCCCTACCTCTAAATGAGGCTGGTGGAGTGAGAGAATGCACCCCTCCAAACTCTAAAAGATGCCTTTGGTAGTCATTTAGAGGCTGGCGGTTGCCCCACCAGTCTGGCGGACCAGCTACGGCCCTCACTTCAACTCTCAGTGAAGGACTAGCACCATATTTGGAGATCCCCACTCAACAGGCACCATATACAGTAATGGGAGTCCCAAACATATCACAGTTTAGCTACTAGGTAATACAGGATCATAATGCTAGGTGTCAAAACACATCTTGAGCTCTCTCCACTCCTCACCCTTGAAGTCCACTGAAGTATCATCTCAGTACATGGCAGAGAGTTATGACTTCCTTATTGATAACTTAGACCACCTCCCTGTGTTTACCTCTTAATCTACACTCACACATTGATAGAGTGAATCTCTAAAGTACATCCCCAGTGCTGTTTATTTGCAAGGTGAAACAGTGCTTCTATATTGTAGATAGTCCAACAGTGGACCCAATAAGGCAAGATGCAGCCAGCAATAGTGTGGCAAATGCTTCAGCATTTTCATTACAGAAGGCAGCATCATCAAGCCAGTCCTTGGTACTATGAGGGACATACCATCCAGTATTGCAGCCATCTTCCTAACTCTTTTAAGAGTATCTGGTACAAAGCCCGGGAGAGTCATCACTGTGCCATAAGGTTTATCATAGTTAATAATTTAAGAAATTACCCCATTACCTCTGACCAGTATGGGGGATATAACCAGGTCATTTGGAAAAAGTCTGCATCTCCAGCAGTTATGACTGTATGAGGGATTACATTTTTTCTATAACAAATTTTATTGGGTTTATGCAGAAAAGCATGGCCGCACCGGCCGATAAGTACACACAGGATGAGGAAATTTATATACCCATAAACATGAACGAGAAACCTGTACAGTTGACCTCACCCATTGACCAAATGACAATGTAAATGTCCCACAAGTTTCATATCAATCATGTGTAGCATTCCCCGTTTACCCACCCCATACCCCCGAATTTCTGGCTCAAGTAATGAGCTTACTGTGTTATGTGTGCCAAAACAATCCCTCTGTAATCAGCACATTTTTTCCAGATTTTGGGGTGCTTCTGAGTACATCCCCTGGCCTCAAACACTGCAACCTCTAGCCCCATACATTGATCCAACCCCTTCTTCCACGCTGCAAGAGATGGTGGGGATTCTGCCTTCCACTCCCTGGCTATACCCCTCTTCACTAGCGTTAGTCCCAGAAATAGAAGCAACCATTTACACCTGCCCCCCCCACCCCATGCCATGGTAATATGAAGGAGAATTAGTTTTGGGTTCAGGGGGATGGTTCAGTAGAGGACCTCCTCAAGCAGGATATCACCGTGTAAGAACCTGTCCAGTGCCGTGCAGCTCCACACAAAATGAAATAATGTACCCTCTTCTGCCCCGCACCAAAGGCATATCGGAGAGCCAATCACTCCCATGTACCACAAACAATGCCTCATATAGTAGGCTCGTGAGGCACCCCTACTGCCTCTGTCCAGTTGTCACCGTCTAGTGCGCCGATGTCTGCCTCCCAAGTCGCTCTGAGGGTGGGTAATGTGTTGGAGCTATACGTGACTTGTGTCTGGTAGACTTTTGCCATTTTGTGGGTCCCCAGGTCTCCCAGGAGGGGCTTACCCTCCAATGGGATAAATTCTGGAAGGTCCGTGAGGTCCTTAAGATAGGGAGTGAGAGCATGGCGGAGCTGCAGGTATCAGTGGAATTGGCTGCGATGCGGAAGGTAATCAGTTTGCAGCCATTGAAACGATTTCAGCACTGTACCCTGAATTACATCCCACAGAGTGCAGAACCCAATCATGTCCCACTTGCGAAAGCCCTCCAGTTGGGCCACCTGCCTGAGCACGCCACCCCGCCACAATGGCGTTCACTCAGTCAGCTTTCCCCACATGCCCATTCATAGCAGAGAGCGCCTCCGCACATTAAATACCACCTGTGCCGCCGGCGGAAGAGATCATGAGGGATTTTTTGAGCAGGAAGGCAGGTGCATAGTACATACAGTGTAGGAAGTTAAAATGGATCAGTCTGTGCCTATAATTTGTAGATACTTAGATGCTGGCATTCAGCGGTATTTCAAATATTTCTCCAAGAGTTATCTGCCTAAATCCGTTTCCCATTTACAATTGGCTGGTGTGTCAGTGTTTACTCTAAGGGAGTGAGCTGCCCAATAGGGTTTGGAAACCCATCTCCTTGGTTCTATAGTTAGTACTGCCAGAGAAAAAGACCATTATGTACAAAAAAAATTCCCTTAGACACAGAACTGGTAAACACCTTTGATACATCAGGCACAATGCAGTTAGATCACAAACAACAAAGGACCTGTTCCCACGGTGACTGTATTTACTCAGAGCCCATCCTTTCCATTGTAATCAATCATCATGGTATTATGGATCAGCGGATAGCCTTATACCGTCTGTATTGGAGGGACCTGGATCACCACTCTATTATAAAAGCACTGTTGTGTTAATTCGTTTAAGTCTCCCACGGTCAAACCCACCCACTAGTGTGATATGACCGAGCTCAAATGAACATAGGTAAGAACATATAACCATAAGTAAGAGAAAAAAGGTGAGAAAAGGTTGACGGTGCCTCACGGAAGTAACACCATGGGAGTAAGCAGGCAGGTACTCGCCTGCATCCTCAGGTTCTCATCATCAGCAGCCGCCAACCTATAACACAAACTGTGATAAAGTAGAAAAAGAAGAAAAGAAAGACACAGTGCTAGGTGTGGTATCAAGTGCTGCCTATACACCAGACAATTTAACCAAGTGTGTGGCAGTATCAACCCTATAGGGACGGCGGGGTCCAGACTGAAACACCGCCCTTCCCAGTTAAAACCGAGCAAGACCACACTGGCTGTATGAATTTATTCTGTGCTGTGTGTCTGCTCATTTAAAAGCCGACATGTTTCATTGCCAGAGGAAGCTCACAGCAATTTCTTCAGGGCATGGGTTAATAACTCCACCCTGCACCAATCGTTGTCTAATTTATATGTTCCTGCAGGAGACAAAAACAGAACAACACAACACCATTGGTTGGCACCTACTCAAACGTACAATTGCATCATTGTGGAATCCACCCCCACTATGTCAATGTATTTACCGGGTTGTTGCCCCGCATGGGCATACCTGTACCCTTCTTAGCGTGTGAGTGTGTACGCGTCCACTTTCTCACTGGCTCTCACGATTGCTGCCAATGTCATTCTGTAAAATAATTGTAATACAATATATAAAAGATTATGGATTCTGTGATTCAGAACAATGTCGTGTGGTATATGCTGACTGGGGTTACTCAGGCACTCTGTTTATTTTATAAGGAGACTGTGTGTGTCCTCTGCTTTCAACCCGTATCCCCTGCCTTCGTTTTGTCAGTGTGTCTGACCTCTCGAACTCTCTCCAGGTTTTTACACATCCTACCGTTTGTACTGGTGCAATCTGGATTATTCGCCTTGCGTACACGAGCTCGCCACCAGGGCAGCTGCCCAAGTCTGATCTATAAGGCATTCTCTCTAATATTCGCCACTGGTTCTATCTGGGCCTTAATCCTGCAGCCCTCCCCCCCTGTCCGTGAGGGACCCGCTTACCGCAACCGGCTTGGCGTCTGGCGTTCTCTCGGCACCTCGCGGGTTGCGGTAGGAGGTCCGTGTTTTCAAAACCCAACGCGCCGCGTCATCGCGTGCGTGACACACCCCTTCCAGAAATGGCACAGTGCTCTTTCCGATTAATGTGCCGGTGTGGGCGCCATATTGTAAGAGGACCCGCACCTAGGCGCATATCTGCAGCTCAATATGTAACATACGGCAAAAACGCTCCGAATACACAATTGTGTTCCATTCCTTAAGCGGAGTATTGGTTTGCTGAATTCTAGTTCTGGTGCCCATACCTTCCTTAATGTGGACAATCTAAATTATACCCACTACACAACAACCTCACTCATTGCGGAATACACTGAAATACTTCAATGTTGATAAAGATTATTTTTGAAAAAAACGGGAATTCAACATGGCAACTTTATACACACCCCATTTCTGCATACATAAAAAAGTGTTCATGTAGCATTATACATATTAATAAGAGGGGTTTCATTCAGGTCCCGCCTATCTCAGGGGTTCTAGAGCTGTTCCATCACACTATTTTATAGTGTCTTGCTAGGGGATATGCAACATAAAGTACGCTACCCCATTATAGTACAAGCCTAGTCCTACTTGTAAGTGGGCCACACATTCCCAATCAGACAGTGTCTCTATTCATGTCTATGGGGAATACAAACAGAAGGGCTGTTTTAAGCTGGGTGGAGACGGTATACCCTCCCATTGCACGGTGATCAGTTATAATTACACATTTACTCTGTTCCATTCAATAAGGTCATTCAGCCCATGCTGATCCACCCCCTCTTGATAAATCCAGCGTGCCTCTCTCGTGCTTAATCTGGTCTCAATATTGTAGTGGTCGCCCACTACCCTCTCTAGCACAACCCAACGAATGTCCTTAGGATTGTGCTTGAAAGTGTGGAAATGCTGCACAAGTATCGTGGTCAGTTTACCTATTCTCAGTGTGCTCAAATGCTCCTGTATCCTGACTTTGACTTTTCTCGTCGTAAGTCCAATGTAATGAAGATCACATGGACAGGTCAGTCTATAGATGACATGTGCGGTGTTACAATTGCTAAACCTGTTCAAATACCAGGTTTTTTTACAAGCAAGAGTCACACTTTTGACCGGGGCCGTAAGCTCGCACACAGAACAATTCCCACGTGGGTAATGTCCATGGGGTACACCAGTCTCTCTAGATTTTTGTATAGGTCGAGTGTGTACCAAGCGATCCCGCAAATTAGCTGATCGCTTAAAAGCATATCTTGGTTGTGGCATTTTCATACTGGAGGTGCTGAGCAGATGCCAATGTCGCCTGATAATTTGCCTGATTTTAGTAGAGAGTGGTCCAAAGGTGGTGACCACCGGTATACAGTCTCCATTGGTTTGCGGTGTCCTTTCAAGGAGAGCGGCACGTGGGGTGTTAAAGGCTCTCTTTTTTGCCTGCTTGATGACTTTTTTTGGATAGGCACGATCCTCCAATTTTCTGGACAAGTTCTCGGCCTGGTCAGAATATGTCTGAATCGACGACAATTCCTACGATATCGCAGGAATTGCCCCACGGGTAAATTATCCCAGAGGGCCCTGGGATGATAAGACCTGTAGTGGAGCAATTAATTTTTATCCGTAGGTTTCTGATGCACGTTGGTCACCAATTTGTTATTCTCGGCTTGAATGTCTAAGTCAAGGTATGTCGCTGTTGATCTATTGACCGTCCATGTAAACTTCAGACACTCATCTAGGTTGTTTAGCCATTCCAAAAACTCCTTAAGTCTTGTCTCTGTGCCTGACCATATGCACAGCACATCATCTATATATCTCTTCCAGAGGACGATATTCCTCTGGAAGAGATTGGTGTCATGATTGATGTGGTGGGATTCCGAACTGGCCTACATAGATGCAGGCCAGACTGGGAGCAAATGTGGCCCCCATCGAGGTACCAGATACCTGTAAGTACATCTGGTCTTTAAAGGCAAAAATGTTTTGGGTGAGGGCGATTTCTATACATTGTAAAACAAATGTCTGTGGAGTGTCATAGAACCACTCGCATTCCCCCAGGGCGCGTGCTGCTGCCACCAGTGTTGCCTCCTGGGGGATGCTGGTGTACAGCGATTCGATGTCTATGGTGACTAAAAATTGATTGTCCGGATCATATATAACACCTTCCAGTATTCTCAATGCATCAGTGGTGTCTTGAACGTATGAGGGTTGTGTAATAACACATTCTCTCAGAAAGAAGTCTGAAAACTGTGATAGGGGTTCCAATAGCGATTGAATTCCCGAGACTATCGGGCGCCCAGGCGGTGGTCGCTGGGCCTTGTGTATTTTAAGCACGATATAAAATGCCGGAACCCTCGGTTTCATATTGATGAGGAATTCCGCCTCCTTATACGTAAGCCATTTCTTTTCCTTGGCCTCTGTGACCATCATGATGATGGTTGTCTGCAGTTCTTTAGTGGGGTCCCTCATAAGTGGTCTATAATTTTGTCGATTTCCCAACAACCTAGCCACTTCGGTCTCATAGTCTTGAGTGTCCATTACCACCACCGCCCCGCCCTTATCGGCCGGTTTGATGGTGATAGCGGAGTTGTTTTGTATAGTCTTCACAGCCTGCCAATCCTGACTACTCATATTGCTATGTGTAGTGCAATTCGTGTTTTGTTCTAGATTGGAAATGTCTTGCAGGACTTTCTCCTCAAACACTTGAACCTCCGGACCTACTAGGCTATTTGGAGGGCAAAATTGTGAAGGGCATCGTATGTTAGTCGTAAACACCGAAGGGTTATCCTGTTCCTTACCCTCAAAGAACTTCCTAAGTTTTATCTTCCTCATGAGGCCATACAATTCCCCTCAAAGTTTAAAACTGTCATGTTTTGGAGTGGGGACGTACCCTAGGCCCTTGTTAAGAACCCTGAGTTTGTCCTCAGTCAATTGGTGTTGTGATAGATTGACCACTATATTTCTATCACTTGTAGATAGAGGGGTGTTCTGCCCCGACTGCGTGTGATTCTCGGTGAGTACATTTGCCATGTTGAATTCAAGTTCTGGCGTACTCGTCCCCTCCCTCTGCCTCTGTGACTGGCCCCTCTTTGATCTGGGGGGTGTGAAGGGTGTTGTCCTAAAAAAGCCCAGAATAGTGTTCCTAGGTCCTCGTTTGTTCTATCTTGGGGATTAAATCTCACCCGTTGGTTGGAGGTGGACGGTTGGGCGCTGTAGTCGTCGTCCTCACTACTAGTGTTTTCAAAGGTCCAATTGTTTGGGGCCCTCCTGCCCTGTCGTCGCCCACCCCTGGAGCCCTGCACGTGCAATGTCTGTTCGGGAGCTTGCTGGTAATATTGATCTTCCACGTACGGGAAAGCCCACTCGTGGCTGAATCTATCTAGATTCCTTCTTAATCCTTTGATCTTTTGATTGACCATGTAGGTTTGATATTCCCCAAGGTCACTTTGGATCTTAGCTAGTTGTTCTTTAGTATCTATAATGGTGGTATCAGCCTTAATGGCTTCCTCTAGTTCTAAGATCTCTTTGAGAAGTTCCTCGCTCAATCTCTTGGCCGTGTTAATAATGAGGACAAGCCGGGATCGCTTGGTACACACTCGACCTATACAAGAATCTAGAGAGACTGGTGTACCCCATGGACATTACCCATGTGGGAATTGTTCTGTGTGCGAGCTTACGGCCCCGGTCAAAAGTGTGACTCTTGCTAGTAAAAAAACCTGGTATTTGAAGAGGTTTAGCAATTGTAACACCGCAAATGTCATCTATAGACTGACCTGTCCATGTGATCTTCATTACATTGGACTTACGACGAGAAAAGTCAAAGTCAGGATACAGGAGCATTTGAGCACACTGAGAATAGGTAAACTGACCACGAAACTTGTGCAGCATTTCCACACTTTCAAGCACAATCCTAAGGACATTCGTTGGGTTGTGCTAGAGAGGGTAGTGGGCGACCACTACAATAGTGAGACCAGATTAAGCACGAGAGACGCACGCTGGATTTATCAAGAGGGGGTGGATCAGCATGGGCTGAATGACCTTATTGAATGGAACAGAGTAAATGTGTAATTATAACTGATCACCGTGCAATGGGAGGGTATACCGTCTCCACCCAGCTTAAAACAGCCCTTCTGTTTGTATTCCCCATAGACATGAATAGAGACACTGTCTGGTTGGGAATGTGTGGCCCACTTACAAGTAGGACTAGGCTTGTACTATAATGGGGGTAGCGTACTTTATGTTGCATATCCCCTAGCAAGACACTATAAAATAGTTTGATGGAACAGCTCTAGAACCCCTGAGATAGGCGGGACCTGAATGAAACCCCTCTTATTAATATGTATAATGCTACATGAACACTTTTTTATGTATGCAGAAATGGGGTGTGTATAAAGTTGCCATGTTGAATTTCCGTTTTTTTCAAAAATAATCTTTATCAACATTGAAGTATTTCAGTGTATTCCGCAATGAGTGAGGTTGTTGTGTAGTGGGTATAATTTAGATTGTCCACATTAAGGAAGGTATGGGCACCAGAACTAGAATTCAGCAAACCAATACTCCGCTTAAGGAATGGAACACAATTGTGTATTCGGAGCGTTTTTGCCGTATGTTACATATTGAGCTGCAGATATGCGCCTAGGTGCGGGTCCTCTTACAATATGGCGCCCACACCTGCACATTAATCGGAAAGAGCACTGTGCCATTTCTGGAAGGGGTGCGTCGCACACGCGATGACGCGGCGCGTTGGGTTTTGAAAACACGGACCTCCTACCGCAACCCGCGAGGTGCTGAGAGAACGCCAGACGCCAAGCCGGTTGCGGTAAGCGGGTCCCTCACGGACAGGGGGGGAGGGCTGCAGGATTAAGGCCCAGATAGAACCAGTGGCGAACATTAGAGAGAATGCCTTATAGATCAGACTTGGGCAGCTGCCCTGGTGGCGAGCTCGTGTACGCAAGGCGAATAATCCAGATTGCACCAGTACAAACGGTAGGATGTGTAAAAACCTGGAGAGAGTTCGAGAGGTCAGACACACTGACAAAACGAAGGCAGGGGATACGGGTTGAAAGCAGAGGACACACACAGTCTCCTTATAAAATAAACAGAGTGCCTGAGTAACCCCAGTCAGCATGTACCACATGACATTGTTCTGAATCACAGAATCCATAATCTTTTATATATTTTATTACAATTATTTTACAGAATGACGTTGGCAGCAATCGTGAGAACCAGTGAGAAAGTGGACGCGTACACACTCACACGCTAAGAAGGGTACAGGTATGCCCATGCGGGGCAACAACCCGGTAAACACATTGACGTAGTGGGGGTGGATTCCACAATGATGCAATTGTACGTTTGAGTAGGTGCCAACCAATGGTGTTGTGTTGTTCTGTTTTTGTCTCCTGCAGGAACATATAAATTAGACAACGATTGGTGCAGGGTGGAGTTATTAACCCATGCCCTGAAGAAATTGCCGTGAGCTTCCTCTGGCAATGAAACATGTCGGCTTTTAAATGAGCAGACACACAGCACAGAATAAATTCATACAGCCAGTGTGGTCTTGCTCGGTTTTAACTGGGAAGGGCGGTGTTTCAGTCTGGACCCCGCCGTCCCCTATAGGGCTGATACTGCCACACACTTGGTTAAATTGTCTGGTGTATAGGCAGCACTTGATACCACACCTAGCACCGTGTCTTTCTTTTCTTCTTTTTCTACTTTATCACAGTTTGTGTTATAGGTTGGCGGCTGCTGATGATGAGAACCTGAGGATGCAGGCGAGTACCTGCCTGCTTACTCCCATGGTGTTACTTCCGTGAGGCACCGTCAACCTTTTCTCACCTTTTTTCTCTTACTTATGGTTATATGTTCTTATCTATGTTCATTTGAGCTTGGTCATATCACACTAGTGGGTGGGTTTGACCGTGGGAGACTTAAACGAATTAACACAACAGTGCTTTTATAATAGAGTGGTGATCCAGGTCCCTCCAATACAGACGGTATAAGGCTATCCGCTGATCCATAATACCATGATGATTGATTACAATGGAAAGGATGGGCTCTGAGTAAATACAGTAACCCTGGGAACAGGTCCTTTGTTGTTTGTGACTATATGAGTGGGGGATGACCTGTTCTCTACCCCTGTAGCTCCTTGTTGTATATGACAATGCAGTTAGATACCTGTGGAGTTCCACTAGAAAAGACATTTGGTGTTATTTCTGTCTAAGGCAGAAACAGGTTGACGACTCTCTAAAGATAAATTGAATTCCCGGCAGTTTAATACTGCCACTGGGGACATAACATTAGCCTACCAAGAGGCAAGTTTAAGCCCATTCCCCCCTCTGAACCACTGATATAGCAGTGTTACACCCTCTTAAGTTGTACCACATGCTGGCGTTTTTCCAAATGCCAACATGGCAAGGGGCCCTATGATGAAGCATATGACTTATGGGCAAGTGAGGGCTTATGTCATAAAAGAAGGACTCCTTTCTTAGGGACAAAGGGACACACATTGTATCTGTACACTTTAGTCTGGAAAATTAATGTTGATGTATGTATGTTTAGAGGACATACTTTGTGGCATAATCTTCAATTTTTACTCTAGTGCCTATGGTTATCTGGATATGCCAACACCTGCAGTGCTTTATTTGGTACTATTAAGTCATCTGACATTCCAGAAGGCCAATCTAAGAGGTTTACCTTGTCTGATCCAACATAGTGAGTGATTTAATGTTGCATGAACTTTGTTTCTTACTGGCAGTGCCACCTTTGTCTGTATCAAATTAGCTCCCCATTGTGGATAATATGGAAAAAATATTTAACCAACTAAATTCTCAACCCCCCACCCACACTGATATCCCAACCAATCAGTAAATCCAAAGTATCTAAACAAAAGTTTAATATGGTTGCCCCGCTTAGGGCAAAGGCCACACTATCAAGGACATGGCTAGAATTCCACTGCCCCGTGCCTATGTTGCAAAAGAAGTAGTATCTATAGCTATTTTGTAACATAGATCCTTCACCTCCGGGCCCCCAGGAGTTGCAGATTAATGGCATCGAAATTGTAGCCGGGTAGTGTAGTTCTTCTGCGGCCAGGCATCGGTAATAGCTCTTAGCCAGTATGCCCCACACCAGGCACTCCAACTCTCCACTACTCCTGCATGTCCAGAGTCACTCTCAGCTCTCCCGACATGGAGAAGTGAACACAGACTCGAACTTAGGCTCCTCAGATAAGTCTATTTTGGCTAGGTTCTGGAGTCTGCACAACACTGAGAAGTCCCCCCTTGGGTTTCAAGACGTTTAATTGTAGTCGCCACTCTTGGCTTATCACAATTTTGCAGACAAGGTATGTGCACAGGGTCAATTGTTTAGTACCAGGACATTATTTAATATATATGTTGGATTTTATGATGTACAGTATGTGAATCGCCATTCTAAGCAGCCATCTTTAAAGGGCTCCGACCGCATTCAATGATGTCCATAAAACACAAAAAGATGGGTACATTATGTAGATCATATCAATCAATTTCTCTTCAGATAAGTAATTGTAAAATCTTTTTGAAAAACATTGCTACATTTTTAGCTTTATCAATTGACCTTCTGATTCAATCAGATCAAACTGGATTTATTCCAGGTTGCAGGTTAACTGCAAATTCCTATTCCATAATTGAGTAAATTGATTATGCACAAAACAAATAATATTCTGCAGGCTATTGGATATCAAGACAACATTTGACCTAGTGAACTAGAGATATTAATAGAACATTTATTTAAAAAACTAGCAAACACTTGCAGAGGGCTAACACTTGTAAGCACCTGGGCACCCAGCTTACCACTTGCATGTGGACTTCAGTTCCTGCTTGTTCCAGCCTGATCCAGTGACACCGCTGCTGCCCGGGTTTCCCCACCCAGGTTTTCCAGACCAGGTTTTCCTGCTTACTGTGCTTCTTGCCAACAGAAGCCCTGCCCCCCAGGACCTACTAATCCAGGCCGTAGCGCAACCATGTTGCTGGTGTGTTGAAGGTGCACCAAAGGCAAACCCGTCTACAAGTGGGCTGCGCCCAGTGCCATGACCCCTGGCCCTCCCACTCCCCTGGATACACCATCACTGAGCTCTACACCCTCAACCCTAGATGCCCCAATAAACACTGCCACAGCGCCAACCCACGCTCCACGGTAGGACCGTTCACCTGTACCTACTGCCATTTTACCTGCCACAGCACACACACCAGCCCACCAACCAGCCCCACCCGAACACACAACAGACACAACCTGAACAAAAACACCAACTCCCATATGCTCTTCTCAACACACGCTCACTATGCAAACACTTCACCGTGATTTGGGACCTCATCTCCACCTCACACCCGACATCCTCTTCCTCAGTGAGAGCTGGCTCAATCCCACACTTTCACCCGACATTGCCACCGCAATACTGGAAGGTTACAAGATCACCCACCACATCAACAAGCCTGGCAGATGGATTGCCATCATACACAAGGAATCCATCCAATGCACCACCCCAGACTTGGAACATCTCAACTTCTGACTCCAAACGACAGCAAAATGGCCATCTGGGGCACCCACACGTGCCATCCTCCAGGACCACATCCAGCCTTCTGCAACTTCATCGCTGACTCATCGCGCCCTCAACTTGACACCAACAATTACATTTTCCTCAGCGACATCAACTTCCATTGTAGTGTGGATTATGGCCTCATGGTTGACATTGCTAAGTTTGCTTAGGCCTAGCTGCCATGATGCCTCCTTTGCACACGTTACTCCGTGACTTTGTTTATCCAGACTCTGCTTGTGACCGTTCACATTAGAACTGTCTGCATTTCTGCCTTTCACCTTTTCTGATGTTCTCTGTGGTTTTCGTCTGCACACAATGTACAAGGTCGAAAAACAACGTCCCTTGTTGTTGCTGTTCTGGTCAGCCCCTCGCACTTAGACATAACATGAAATACAGTTGCACTGGAGAAATTCGTGTGCTTTTAATATTGTGATCTCCCTGTTGGAGGCACTTGGAGAAAAACCTTTCCAGGGAGAAGAGCTGTGCTTGTCTGATGATGTAAACCTTGCATCTAGTTCTTGAGGTATGGGGGTCCCCCTGACAAAGCCCAGAGGTCTTCTATTTTTATAATAAACTAGTTGCTAGCACAGGGAGGGTGGCAAGGCATTATAGTCCTTTATCCACTGTCTTTATAAAATGCTGTCCCCGTTTGTATTCTATGGAATTGTAACAATGCTTACTGTTTTGTCTTTATGCATTATGCTGCTAGTACTGGCACGTGTACTGTGTCTTAGAGCACGATAGTTGAAATAAACATTTTAAACTATACAGTGTCTCTTAATACGCCCGTTGTGGACAAGTATGAGTGAGTAATGAAAGAGTGTTCTTGCTCCCGCGATTCCTGAAAGAGTCCGTGTTCTGGAATGTCTAATCATTGGTAGCTTCGCTGTAGTACGGAGAACGAATGAGACACTATAGCTAGTCGGATTGGGATTTTGGGCACTAAGGTGGATGGTTGGTACACCACTATACACCGAGGTCCTGTTTTCCTGCGCATAGTTCTGTATATGTGCAGAATCCCCGCAACATGGCGCCCAGCGTGCGGCGTGCTTCTTATCTGCGAGACGCTTGAGTAGTGCTTGTGCTTGTCCACAATTCCCTTCACTTATGTTTCTGGAAACAGATGTGAGGGTGTAACCTCCTATATTGATGTTTTTATAGGTTCTTTCAAGCTTGAAGTTATTAAAAGGAATTCTCTTTCTGTTAACCCTATATTGCGCTGCCACGCACTAGGTTGTTCCACATTCTTAGTCTTGATGGCTGTGAATGTTAATATCCCGGCACATAGCCGCTCCGTGCTCATTTAACGGCCTATGGAGTACCCGACGCGGGTGTCGCACTCATCTTTGTGGTTCAAGCTGATCCGGCTTACCACTTTGAGGTATTTTACTCACGGGTCACTTTTCCGGCGGTGGAAGGAGCTGACAATTTGTTCCAAGTTTCCGCTCCCACCACCCTTCCTAATGTTTATCAGCCTTATCAGGCTCTTGAAGTTCTGCTCACGGCATGGCAACACCGTGTTTGGTTTAATGGCGCCCTCCCACACCCGGTCAACCCGATTCGTTTAGGCCCTTTATCGATAGATGGGGCCGCTTGACCTGTTTTGGCCGGGTATACACCACATCCACGTTATTTAGCGGTTCCAGTAGATGAACTGCGCGTGCTGCATACGTCTTTGGTCCGTGTACACAGAGCCTTAGTACAGTATGTCACAGGCAACGTCCAGATGGCCCCTCCTGGAGTTGCGGCGCATCCAGCTGGACTTGGCGGTGTGACTATAAGTCCCGTCATGGTAAATTCGGTGATGGGCAAACGCCCACAGAATAAGGATGATTTGCCTTACTGGCTTGCTGAAAAATTTGACCAGCTGGAGGCGGTGTTTCTGAATACCTCTCCTGTGGAAAAACACAGGATTTTGACTATAAGTTTGCCAAAAGACTTAGTTACCGAGTTGACAGAATGCAACAACTAGGGTAAGGTATTTGCGGCAGTGTATGTGAAGTGTTTCGGCACTCCATCCATGACGGTCCTCCCCACCATGATTAAGCGTGTACAGGACGAACATGGCCCTGAAGCGGCTGTGGAATTGGGGATGAGACTGGTGGGAGTGTTCGATGTAGTGGCTGATCTAATCCTTGCGAATGTCAAGGGTGATGCAGTTAACTTTCAAGTAGCTAATGCTTTGGCTTTAGTCCCAGAACTGGACAAGCCTTGCGAATTACCGAAAATTATTGCACAGGCTTATAAAACCATTGGCCGCAATAGTTTGGGAGTTAAGCCTTTTGCTAAAACGCAAACTCAACCACAATCTCAATCAACATCTCAGTCTGGTAAAGACGAGAAACCATTCTTTTCTAAAAAGAATTGGAAGTTAAAGAAACAGGGAAAGCAACAACCAAAACCAGGGTCGCGTGCTGTGTCACCGGTTTCCGTATCTTCTGAACGCACTTATGATTTGCGCGACCGAGCGAGAATTGAGTCTCCTGATAGATTTCAGGTCCCTGACCAGCGTTCTCCTCGTTCTTCACAGGCACCTTCGACCTCACAGGCTGGTGGAGGAGATCGCCAGGAAAGAGGCAGGGGTCGTGACGCCCCACAGGGACGAGACCAACCTTGACAACCTGGCAGAGGGAAACAAGAAGAATTTCCATGTTCTCGCCCACAATTTCAGAAGAAAAAAGTTGCAGCTTTAACAGCGGGATATGCCACAGATGGTCAGAACGAGACTCCTGAATTGGACGTGGGCAGTGACGCTGCTAGACAGCGCCGCAGAAGTTACCATAGTGCGGGAGGCACTATGTCCTCATGTGGAGGCGACAGTAACTGACACTTTCATTACTGTCGAGACAGCTGACACCCGAGTGGCACCCATGGACAGACTATTTAATATTGTCCTTCAAATTGAAGGTGACATTGAGCGTGTTATTAAAGGGATCTTTTGGGAAAATCTGACCTCTTCTTACGACATTTTATTGGCGGAGGCAGATTGGCCGCCCCCATTTGTACTTGCTGCTCCTAGAGGGAAGGAAGTAACACTTCCGAGCTTTTCGCATCATGTCCCCAAGGAGAGAGCGGAGGCTCTCGCAGCTGAATGGGCTGTGGCCCACTGCCCCCGGCACTGTACCGTAATCACGTGGGCTGGGATGAGGATTCTCCCCCCCATGATATACCATTGCGGTCTAAGCCACAGCCTCAACCCCAATATCCCCTCTGGCGGGAAGCTAAGGGTCCCGTATCCGACATTCTGACACAGTTAGAATATCAAGGAGTAATTGAAACATGCGTGTCACCAATGAATAATCCCCTTTTCGCGGTTTCTAAACCTGATGGGTCTTACCGCTTGGTTTTAGACTACCGGCATTTGAACTCTCATTGTCGAACCTTTGCGGTACAGAATACCCATAGTTCTGTGCTAGTAGACAGTCTCGTTCGTAAAAAATATAAAACGACACTTGACCTTTCCAATGGTTTTTACACTCACAATTTGTCCCCTGACTGCAGTCAATTGACCGCTTTCACTTCCGGTGGAAAACAAATAAAATTCCGGCGTTTGCCAATGGGCTACACACAGCCCGGGGCTCTTTGCCGCCCGTGTTGTCTCTTTGTTGGACAGCATAGACCCAGATGCGTATTCGTACGTGGATGATATATATCTGGCAGACGACGAACTATGGCCGCATCTTTCCCGAGTAGACCGCATTATTCTCGAGTTCGCAGTTTTAGGTTACAAATGTAATTTTGCCAAATCTCACATCGCAGAATACACTGTGTTGTTTTTGGGCTATGAGCTCAACAATGAAGGTAGGGGCTTAGCTCCCCACTTCCTGGAGAAGTGCGCACTTCTGCACCCTCCGACGACCCTGAAAAAACTTCAGTCTTTGCTGGGATTTTTTAATTTCGGGCGTTCTTACATTCCCGAATATGCCCAGCGTATCAAGCCTCTCTATGCCTTGATACAACCTACCTTTTCCAAGTCATGTTGGCTTCCGGAACATTCGCTTATTCTGCAATCTTTGCAGTCTGATCTACTTGAATCTAAGTTCTTGTTGACTCGTGATAACCACACGAACCTGGTGATTAGAATTGTGCCAGGGGCAGTGGGTTTCACATACTTGACGTTTAACGAAGGTGACACGGTACCTATTGCCTACAAGTCGCATCTTTACACTACTGCCGAGTTGCACTTTTCAACTGTGGAGAAAGTTTTGACTGCAGTGCAAATGGCGATTCTTAAAGAACGCGCACTGGCACAGGGAAAGCGCATCTTGGTTGTCACACCTTATCCTGCCCTAGAGGCAGTGACAAAGGCAAGTGTACCAAACTGTAAGGCGTTGCACCCCCGTTGGATACAATGAGCTACTTCTTTGACGTCTCCGGATGTCAACTTTATCTTTGATTCCTCTCTTCAGACACAGGAGTTCTTGCAGTATGAATTTGTTCATCCTCCTCCTCTGTCTTTGCTGCCGCTTGAGGAGTACAAATGTATCATTTACACCGATGGTTCGGCGCAAGCGGCCACGGGTTCTAAGCATGCATACTCAGCAGCATGTGCTATTGTGGCAGGTACCATGGTGAACGGTGAGTTCAAATCGAATGCTGTGCACACGCAGGCACTGGGAGATAGTACCGCCCAATTACCCAGGGCGTAGTTCGCATAGTAGCGCTACGCGTAGCTACGCGAAGTGCACTTCGCACTACGCAAGCTACGCGTAGCTACGCGAACTGCGTAGTGCGGTAGGGAAATGCTGTTCGCACTGATTGCACAGTGCCGGATGCTTGTCCGCACTGTGCAATCATTGCAAACGGCATCTTGCACAGTGCAAGCGGTCGTTTTCTGCCGCTCGAGTAGATTTGTACTCGAGCGGCAGCTTTCTCAACACGGACTGGTAGTTTCTCATCGCGAGAGGTCGCGAGCCTACGCGACCACTCACAATGAGAAACCTGACCTCCCCGCGTTGAGAATCTCGCCGGGAGGTTTATTTTCCACGCTCGCGATCGGCAACTTGATGTTGCTGATCGCGAACGAGGAAAAAGTCTCGCCGGGATGTCGATTTTGCTCGCTCGAGCTCGCCAACTTGACGTTGAGGACCGCGTGCAAGCAAAAAATGCCCGATACGCTATGCGTTTTTGCACTGTGCTACGTGCAATTCGCGTAGCGCGTAGTAGCGCAAACTACGCACGCTCCGCGAGCGTAGCGTAGTACTACGCCCAGGGTTACCGCCCAATTGGCCGAGCTGCGTGCTTTGGTGCTCGCACTTGAGTTTGCAGACCCGGATGTGACTACACTTATTGTATGCGATTCTTACTACTGTGTTCAGTCTTTTAATCACAACTTATTCTTTTGATCTCAGAACGACTATAGAGATTCTAAAGGCAGTGCAATTAAGCATAAAATGCTTTGGGTTCATGTATCAGATCTTAAACAACGTCTGCCTCTCACACAAGTGATTCACACTCTTGGCCACCAGCGTGTGGGCGCACACGTGGTCGGTAACAGTTTGGCGGACGAAGCTGCCAAATCAGCAGTAGCCACATGCTCAGTAGCAGCCGTTACAAGATACATGACAAAAATAGATAATGAGATTTTGGCAGCTATTGCTGCAACTAAGGAAGGTTCTAATTACCCACAGGGTTTCCTTCCAAGTACTCTTATCACTTAAGTCCCGACCAGGTTCCTTATGTAAGAATTCCGGACGTTGGTGATCGGCTGATTCCCAACGCGGACAGCAGAAATTCGCTGATAACAGCCGCACACGAAGGCTTGGCTTCGGCCCATGCTGGCGTGTCTGCAACTGTTTCACTCTTGCAGCAGCGTTATTGGTGGCGTGGTTTATACAAACAGACCCGTAATTATGTCCTTTCGTGTGACATCTGTCAGCAAATTAAGCCCTCTACGGTTACACGTCCGCCACAAACACAGCTCTGCATTTCTAATAAACCCTTTGGTTGTGTATACCTTTATCACTGCGGTCCATTTTCTTCTGATACTGCATATAAATATATCTTAGTTGCAGTTGATTCGTGCACACGTTTCATCTGGGTTTGGCCACATCGCAGTGCTGACGCTCGAAATGTTATCAGGGATTTGCGTGTCTTTGTGGGAATTTTTGCCTGTGGCACCTTCCATTCCGACCAAGGTCCAGCGTTCGCCTCTAAGGCGTACAAGGACGCGATGAGGTCTATGGGGGTGCTGGTGCAATTTTCGTCTCCATACAGGCCTGAGGGCAACTCAATTGTGGAACGAATGAACCATGACTTAAAGCAATCCTTGATAGCTAGAGTCTTAGGTACTGGAAGGAACTGGCTGGCCCACTTGTATGGCGTGCAACGTGCACTTAATAATCTCCCTAGAAGATCTCTGGGTGGACGGACCCCATACGAAATGCTCTTTGGCATACAGATGTTTGTGCCAGACCTTGATGGTCTAGACTTGGCGGCGACCGCCACAATCTTTGATGTAGATAATCATAATACTATGTTACAGGACTTACAAGAGACCCGTGACAGACTCGCAAGCGAACACTTACCCTCAGCCACAGATGCAGCGCTGCAGATTCCGGTTGACAAATGCAAAAACAACAGTTGATGGATAGAATGCAGAACAATGTCATACATTCACCCCAATACAGAGATCTGGGCCTAAATCCATCGTTTTTTGCTCACCATGCCATTCCAGTTTGAACCCAGCCATATGCAAATCAGTCTTAACCCTGTGCCTCATGGGAACAGTCCAGCCCGAACTGCCAAGTCAGGTCCTCCCTGGACTGGAAACAAGCATCCTAGGACCGGTCTCGGGTTTCACCCTCTTCAGCCAGGATAGCTTGATTCCAGTGGCATGGAGAGCACGGGACCCACGTCTGGGCATACCCGTCCCACTCGGGGTGACAAATGCAAAAACAACAGTTGATGGATAGAATGCAGAACAATGTCATACATTCACCCCAGTACAGAGATCTGGGCCTAAATCCATCGTTTTTTTGCTCACCATGCCATTCCAGTTTGAACCCAGCCATAGGCAAATCAGTCTTGACCCTGTGCCTCATGGGAACAGTCCAGCCCGAACTGCCAAGTCAGGTCCTCCCTGGACTGGAAACAAGCATCCTAGGACCGGTTTCGGGGTTTCACCCCTCTTCAGCCAGGATAGCTTGATTCCAGTGGCATGGAGAACACGGGACCCACGTCTGGGCATACCCGTCCCACTCGGGGTGACAAATGCAAAAACAACAGTTGATGGATAGAATGCAGAACAATGTCATACATTCACCCCAGTACAGAGATCTGGGCCTAAATCCATCGTTTTTTGCTCACCATGCCATTCCAGTTTGAACCCAGCCATATGCAAATCAGTCTTGACCCTGTGCCTCATGGGAACAGTCCGGCTGGCTTCCAAAGATTGGAGATCTGGTCCGAGAGAAGGTGGAGAACAAAAAAGAATTTGGCCCCTCTTATCGTGCACCGGTTCTTGGTTTGAAGGGTACTCGTACAGTCATCTTACCACCGCTTCCTGGTCGCAGAGACAACAGATACATCTCAGTGGACAATGTCAAGCTACAACATCTGGCCGATTCTGAATAGTGTAACACCTGCGGTATCATGTCCAGCAATTTCAAGAAATCCTGTTCGTGGCCCTCCAGTCTCCACATGTGCCGATGTTGCCATTGGAAAGGTCGCTTTGCCAGATCGCCTGCTCAACCTCCCGGCTTCCTCCTGCAACGAGGAAACTGAGTATACTTACCCCACAAGTGAGTCAGTGGCTCATTTGCCTACAACACCACTGAACCCGACTCGTTTTTCCTTTGATTCGTCTTCCACCTCATCATTTGTCCCAACCAAATTCAGTATTTTTGTATCCTGGTTCAGAGACAATTTTTTGGTCCCTCCGTGGACATACATATGGTTGGTGCTATTTCTGATTTTCCTGTTCATGTCCACTGGCTTTGTGACAGTTTTTTTCTTGCTCATCAATGGTCACTACTTGCCAGAACGCTCTGCGGTGAACTCTGTGGCTGGAACTTTGGCTCCGCATTCTTCTTCACACATCATGAAGCGTGACCACACCTTTGTGAACATTTCCGCCTTTCCAGTTGCAGATGGCATCGTATGGGATGCAGTGAATTTCCAAATTCATGGACCGACAGAAATTATTAATGTCCCAAATGTGCTTCGTGTTTCCATGGGTGATGTGGTAAAGAGGAATATTCATTCAGATGATTGGGACGTGCATGCAATTGAATCGTTATTTTCTGATTTGAAATATTATGCTGCTTTTAATGCTGAGGATTTGTACTTAAATTCTGCTAATTATGCCAATTTGTATTGTTACCAGCATTACGGTAACCATTTTCTGCATAAACCAAGTACACTTCGAGGTAGTTTCAATTATATCCAGTGGGAACATTGCCCGACTCCTCTGCAAGGTAGCTCCCAAACACTGATAAATAAATGTTCTTACTTTACAGACTTTGACAGATCAAACCCAGGGTCATATTATTTTAAATTGAACATTTCTTCAAATCCAAAGGTGATGTTGACCCATACCAAATTGCTATATTCCAGTTCCTTTATGGACGCATTAGCTGTTGGTGGCTATGAGCCCCGGAAAAACACCATTGACTTGAAATCTATTTGGGGCACTAAATCTTGGCAGGTACGCGGTACAGAAGCCTTACACCACGCTTGCCTTATCCCCGCCCAAATATTATTTTTAAATAGTACTATATTTCAAACAACTTGTTTTGGTTTGGCGACTTCCAAACAATTAAACGCACCTTCCACTCCTGAGTTGTCTTCCTGGCCGAACAGGAGCTTGCATTTAAATATTTCCCTGGATAGATTGCAAGCTTTATTTCAAAATAACTCATTTAATGTCTCTACAGTAGATCGCTCAGCCTGGTTGGTGTGGCCCATAGCTTCGAATGCCTGCCAACTGCGTTTCCATAAATCTGCTCCTGGTTACAAACAGGATAGTCACAAATAGAGGGACAACGGGCTTTTATACATAAGGTCCAGCACAGTTGCCCAAATGCAATATGAAAATTAAAGTTGTGCTGTTCCTGAATGATCTAGAATTTAGCAGTATACAATGGACAGTAGGCTACAGTGTCAAAAGAGATGGGAATCCATCTCTTTGGAATGTAATGCCCTCACACACCCAGTTGGGTGTCATGCTTCATCATCGGGCTGCTCCTCGTCTGGCCGGCGCTGCAATGCCTGACGGGCTCCCGATGAGGGGCACTTTGGCGGAGATCTTTTTCCAAATAGCCGTTTGGTGCCGTGGGTGTGAGAGATTTAGTGAGTGTAGATGAATAAGGGGTGTGTGATGTTTATGTGAGCTAAAACAAGGTTGGGAGTACCAGCAAAAATAACTTTAATTGTGGGGTCTCCTAACCTGATTAAAATAAAGAAGAAAGGCGCAATGCTAAGTTAATGTCTTAGGTGTGGCGCTCTTCCGTGTGGTTGGTCAACATGTTTCTTCGCAATTCTACAAGTCTAGAGGCGATTCGTCAGGACCTAAAGTTTAAAAACTATCTACACTAAGGTGGACCGGAAAACAAAAATAAATTAATGTTTGGGATTTAAGCTCACCATGACTTACTCTGTCTAATGGCTGGTAGTTCTGGTTCTACCTATTATGGAGAGAAAATCACATATTAATGTATGATGTCAAACCAATATCACAAGTATCAAACACTACTGTCCTATTCCCTGTGTGTCTAAATCACAGCACACAGGGGTGAGGTGTTACAGGCATCAAAACACCAGGTGCCAAATATTGAAGTGGTCACAATATTGCTCCTGTGTGTAGTGACCACATCCGTGTATTAAAAACCAAAAACTGCAGAAAGAGCACGAGACTCACCCTAATTGGGATATACTACTGCTTCATCAAACCCCGGCAGGCCAAGATATGAGGAACTTCCCCATTTACTACAGGGGTATGTAGACATAAAAAGGAACAGTTAAAAGCTGCCAGCTTGCGAAGTTAATAGCGTTTTTATTGAATAAACTAAAGGATTGGATATGTGGGCCTCCGTAGTACATATAGTGACATACTCCTACATCACGCTATCTGCACAACATTCAGGGGTAGTTCATTAACATTGCCCACATCATTAAAAAGTAATCCCAGCTATGGTGGAACAATACAGGCTTTATATTTGTTACTGAAGTTGGGATAAAGAAACAAAAAAAGGGTAAAGGAGGTTGGGAAAGTGCATCTACATAGTTGACCGTTTTAAACTGGCTGGGAAACCCTTTAACAGGGGTTGGGAGTGCAAAACATTTAGCAGACCATAAAGGTTAACATAGTACTCACGTTTGCGTAGTATGCAATGTGTCCAAGGACCTACCCACTGCTGCCGGGACCGGGAGGTGTGGTGTAGTGAACAGGCCCGGTTTAAATACCCACTGCTCCTCCTCGTTAACTCCTGATTGCTACCAGCTGTTGCTGGACCGCTCGCGTGAGTGAGGACAATCATTGTGTTGTTCTCTATACTGCGGGCACCATCTTGGAGTGGATATCCTGACTAGAGCTGCCAGTCAGTTTCTACATTTGAAGGCTATAGAAACAACCCCGATCAGGTCCTGGGTTTTTGAGGTTGTGGGATTAATTAAGCACTCGACCGCCCGGGCATCCATCTTATTTAAAATAGAAGGTATATACATGGTGAGCGGACGTTAGGCTACTAAAGATATATATTGCTCTGTCCCGCACTGTGTGAAATGCATATAGGAGAGTAACCTAATAAGTTATGTGTTGAGTTTAAGAGTAATCTTAGTTGGCAATCATTGTGAGATTCGCGCCTCCTCCATTCATGGTAAAGAGAAGCAAAGGAGGATGGGGGCCATTTTGTAATCTTTGGGAAACTTGGGGGCCATTTTGGAATGGAGTAGAAGTCACCATAAGGCTTCATTATCATCTCTAGCAAAGTATCCCCAATATGTAATATCACATCAATGTGAATCTTGGTGTACTGGGTCTAATCAAGGGCAATAGGTGTCAGTGATGCAGTGATAAGATGCTATTCCAAGGGAGTTTTTAAGTGCGTAAAGCGCTCCAAGGAATGTCCTCATTCAGTCCTTGTTTGTCAGAAGACAGACGATGCACCCATCTTTGTTCTTTGTAAAACAAAGCTTCTTTGCTGATTTTAGTAAATGTTTCAAGAATCACCCAACGAAAAGAGTCAGGTGAATGTTGGGTGTTAAAAAGTGTGTGCACATTTTGGTATTCACTTTATGACACCGGAAATTCCTACGGTGTTCCGTGATTATCACTTTGACCAGGCGTGTAGTCATCCCTATGTATCTGAGATTGCAGGGACACGTAATCATATAAATGCAATTTGTCGTATTACAATTTGTGTGTTTACGCAATTCCCATGTGAAGGTTGCATTGAAGATGATATTCTTAGTCACAGATGTGAGGGCGCAGACTGTGCATGCGCACGGGTAGTGACCCTGAACAGGCGGGAGGTCCCACAACTGTCTTTGTGTGTTAACCGTTCGTGTCTGAGGCCTGGTATGGATCAGTATGTCTTTCAGATTCTTTGATCGTCTGAAGGCAAATCGTGGTTGTTCAAGGGTCATGCTCCCAGTATTTAATATGCCCCAATGTTACCTGATGACATTTTTTATCCTATTGGAGGCTGGAGTTTATGTTGTTACACATGTCAACATCTCTGTTTCTGCTTTTTGTCTGGGTTCTAATAGAGCCTCCCTGTTGTTGTTTCTTGCACGTTTTTTTGAAAGGGCAATACTGCGTGCAGGATATTCACGTTGTGCAAGACTTTTTGCCAATGTTTCTGCTTCTGTTTTATAGTCCTCCAGTTGACTACAATTTCTGCGGAGTCTCAGAAACTGTCCCACAGGGAGATTCTCTTTAAGGGCACCCGGACTGGCAACTACTAAACAGTAGAAGGCTGTTGCGATCCGTTGGCTTCCTATATATTGTAGTGCTCAAGGTATCATTATCTAGCCTTATCAAGAGATCAAGGAACGGAATTTGGTTGTCTGACATGGAGCTTGTGAATTTGAAGTATGGATTCAGGGTATTAATCCCCACGCAGAAATCATTACATGTATCCACATTGCCTTGCCAGAAGGTGATTATATCATCTATAAACCTCTTCCAGAGGCATAGATTTTCCTGGTATGAGTTGGAGTCGTTTAAAATGAATTCCTCTTCAAAAGAGGCCATGCACAAACAAGCTGCACTAGGGGCCATGGTGCTCCCCATGGAAGTTCCCTGGGTCTGATGGTATAATTGACCTTTGAATTCAAAAGAAATGTTCGGTCAAAACCAGTGTTGCTAGTTCCAAAACAAAACTGCTGGGTGGACGGTCTTTGTTGAAGGCTTCCTCAATCACGCCTAGAGTGGCCCTCTGCGGGATGTTAGTGTAGAGGACTTCTACATCTAGGGTGACTAATAGACTGATGTTACTGGCGTTGGGGAAGTTTGCTAGTAAACGTAGCACGTCTGCGGTGTCCTGTAGATATGTGGGTGTCTGTTTTACCAATGGCTGTAAGAAGTGATCACAAAACTTGGACAGGGGTTCAAGTACCGAGTCTATCCCGGATACTATGGGACGACCCGTGACTGGATGAACGCCCTTATGGATTTTTGGCAGTGTATAGAAATATGGAGTCTTAGGATCCTTTTAACCAAAAATTCTGCCTCCTTTTTGCTTAGCCACCCTTGGCTTTCTGCCGAGAAGACCATTGATGTTATGGTTTGGTGTAATCATGTCTCGGGATTACTAGCGATTGGCGTGTAGTATTGTCGATTCTCTAATTGCCGTTGGCATTCAATGTCATAGTCACTGGTAGCCATTATCGCAGTGGCTCCCCCTTTATCTGCCTGTTTGATGGTTATGGAGGTGTCATTGGCCAGAGAGTTAACAGCCGTCAACTCGTCATTAGAGATGTTTTTGAAGTGTTTTTTGGTTACCCCGCTTCCAAGCTCTTTAAGCACGGCTTGTTCGAAGGTTAAGACTTCGTTCGGTACTATCCCATTGTTGGGAGTGAATGTCGAGGCATTATGTAAGCCCGAATCAGTCTGTTGTGGTGTCGGTGTCTCATTAAAGAAGGCTTTAAGGCGTACCTTCCGAAATAATTTTTGTAGTTCACACTGTTCCTGAAACCTGTCTGGTCTGGGAGTTGGAACGTACCCAAGACCCTTTTCTAGGACTCTTGTCTCAATATCTGTCAGAGTCCTTTGAGAGAGATTGACAATCAGGGTCTCCTTTTGGTGTGGCTCCGGGTTTCAACCACATTCTAGTTGGATTCCTGCCATTGGACTCTCTTCTGTTGTTGTTGCTGATTCCCTCTTCTTCTTCCGCGCCCTCTGCCCCAACCTCTTTCTAAAAATGGATGGTTGTTGACAGTAGGGTAAAACTGTGGGGGTCCTTGAGGATACATGGGGTATGGCCAGAATCCAGGGCCCTGAAATTGGGGTACTTGAAATCCTGCAAAGCCTTGTCGGACTCCCCTTGTACGCTGGTTAACGCCCCACTCTTCTGTACTTGAGTCGCTGTTAGTAGATGAGCCTCTTCTAGTTGAGCTGGAGCTCGCATCAGAGGTGTTGTTAGAATCTGGGGGGACATAATCGGTTTTTAGATAAGGATAAACCTTCTCCTTATCGAACTTACAAATATCTTTTTGTAGCTTAGTTACTTTCTGCTTCATTAGATATTCTTTGTGTTCTGCTATTTCATTGTTTAGCTCAGTTAGTTTGAGCTTAAAGGCAGCGGTAGTAGACATGGTGCTCTTAATGGCCGCTTCTGCTGCCTGAATTCTCACCAATAGCGCATCCGCTATTCTTTTTGCTGTGTTGATTATCAAGATCAAAAGATTCCTAGTACACTTCCATGATACCAGGGACCATTCTTTCTTGAATGTCCCATCTTCCAGGAATAGACGGGGAAAATTACGTACAATTAGGCCATTAGGTGCTATATTGGCCCTCAGATATTCCGTCATCAATGCGCCATGTAAGGTTATTTTTACCCATTCGTGTTTCAAAGAGGACAGGGATTGCCAGACCTCAGACTGGCTCCCCGTGGCAGCACTACTCTCTGTCCCTAAAATAGAGGGAGCTCGTAAAAGTTCTGCAGCTTGATCATCTCCGAAGCTAAGTCCTTGTTCCTCCATGATGCTGAGGATATAGGTGTGCTTCAAGAGGCAGGAAAGATAATGAGAGTGGCAAACATCCAACAGGACGTGTTTTGCCAACAGAAAGTGTAGAGGGACAAAATATAGTATTTACTCACCAAAACACCAAATTGAGTCCCATGGGAGAACCGTGCTCATCAATATTCACAAATAGAGGGACAACGGGCTTTTATACATAAGGTCCAGCACAGTTGCCCAAATGCAATATGAAAATTAAAGTTGTGCTGTTCCTGAATGAGCTAGAATTTAGCAGTATACAAGGGACAGTAGGCTACAGTGTCAAAAGAGATGGGAATCCATTTCTTTGGAATGTAATGCCCTCACACACCCAGTTGGGTGTTATGCTTCATCATCGGGCTGCTCCTCGTCTGGCCGGCGCTGCAATGCCTGACGGGCTCCCGATGAGGGGCACTTTGGCGGAGATCTTTTTCCCCGTCTATTCCTGGAAGATGGGACATTCAAGAAAGAATGGTCCCCGTGGAAGTGTACTAGGGATCTTTTGATCTTGATAATCAACACAGCAAAAAGAATAGCGGATGCGCTATTGGCGAGAATTCAGGCAGCAGAAGCAGCCATTAAGAGCACCATGTCTACTACCGCTGCCTTTAAGCTCAAACTAACTGAGCTAAACAATGAAATAGCAGAACACAAAGAACATCTAATGAAGCAGAAAGTAACTAAGCTACAAAAAGATATTCGGAAGTTTGATAAGGAGAAGGTTTATCCTTATCTAAAAACCGATTATGTCCCCCCAGATTCTAACAACACCTCTGATGCGAGCTCCAGCTCGACTAGAAGATGCTCATCTACTAACAGCGACTCAAGTACAGAAGAGTGGGGCATTAACCAGTGTAGAAGGGGAGGCCGACAAGGCTTTGCAGGATTTCAAGTACCCCAATTTCAGGGCCCTGGATTCTGGCCATACCCCATGTACCCTCAAGTACCCCCACAGTTTGACCCTACTGTCAACAACCAGACTTTTTTAGAAAGAGGTTGTGGCAGAGGGCGCGGAAGAAGAAGAGGGAATCAGCAACAACAATAGAAGAGAGTCCAATGCCAGGAATTCAACCAGAATGTGGTGGAAACCCGGAGCCACACCAAAAGGAGACCCTGATTGTCAATCTCTCTCAAAGGACTCTGACAGATATTGAGACAAGAGTCCTAGAAAAGGGTCTTGGGTACGTTCCAACTCCCAGGCCAGACAGGTTTCAGGAACAGTGTGAACTACAAAAATTCTTTCGGAAGGTACGCCTTAAAGCCTTCTTTAATGAGACACCGACACCACAACAGACTGATTCGGGCTTACATAATGCCTCGATATTCACTCCCAACAATGGGATGGTACCGAACGAAGTCTTAACCTTCGAACAAGCCGTGCTTAAAGAGCTTAGAAGCGGGGTAACCAAAAAACACTTCAAAAACATCTCTAATGACGAGTTGACGGCTGTTAACTCTCTGGCCATGACACCTCTATAACCATCAAACAGGCAGATAAAGGGGGAGCCACTGTGATAATGGCTACCAGTGACTATGACATTGAATGCCAACGGCAATTAGAGAATCGACAGCACTACACGCCAATCGCTAGTAATCCCGAGACACGATTACACCAAACCATAACATCAATGGTCTTCTCGGCAGAAAGCCAAGGGTGGCTAAGCAAAAAGGAGGCAGAATTTTTGGTTAAAAAGGATCCTAAGACTCCATATTTCTATACACTGCCAAAAATCCATAAGGGCGTTCATCCAGTCCCAGGTCGTCCCATAGTATCCGGGATAGACTCGATACTTGAACCCCTGTCCAAGTTTTGTGATCACTTCACAGCCATTGGTAAAACAGACACCCACATATCTACAGGACACCTCAGACGTGCTACGTTTACTAGCGAACTTCCCCAACGCCAGTAACATCAGTCTATTAGTCACCCTAGATGTAGAAGCCCTCTACACTAACATCCTGCAGAGGGCCACTCTAGGCGTGATTGAGGAAGCCTTCAACAAAACAGCCTGGGACTCGTCCACACCCAGCAGTTTTGTTTTGGAACTAGCAACACTGGTTTTGACCGAAAATTTTTGGGGGGAATTCAAAAGTCAATTATACCATCAGACCCAGGGAACTTCCATGGGGAGCACCATGGCCCCTAGTGCAGCTTGTTTGTACATGGCCTCTTTTGAAGAGGAATTCATTTTAAACAACTCCAACCCATATCAGGAAAATCTATGCCTCTGGAAGAGGTTTATAGATGATATAATCATCTTCTGGCAAGGCAATGTGGATACATGTAATGATTTCTGCGTGTGGATTAATACCCTGAATCCATACCTCAAATTCACAAGCTCCATGTCAGACAACCAAATTCCGTTCCTTGATCTCTTGATAAGGCTAGATAATGGTACCTTGAGCACAGCAATATATAGGAAGCCTACGGATCGCAACAGCCTTCTACTGTTTAGTAGTTGCCATCCGCGTGCCCTTAAAGAGAATCTCCCTGTGGGACAGTTTCTGAGACTCCGCAGAAATTGTATCCAACTGGAGGACTATAAAACAGAAGCAGAAACATTGGCAAAAAGTCTTGCACAACGTGAATATCCCGCACGCAGTATTGCCCTTTCAAAAAAACGTGCAAGAAACAATAACAGGGAGGCTAGAACCCAGACAAAAAGCAGAAACAGATGTTGACATGTGTAACAACATATACTCCAGCCTCCAATAGGATAAAAAATGTCATCAGGAAACTTAGGGGCATATTAAATACTGGGAGCATGACCCTTGAACAACCACGATTTGCCTTCAGATGATCAAAGAATCTGAAAGACATACTGATCCATACCAGGCCTCAGACACGAACGGTTAACACACAAAGACAGTTGTGGGATCTCCCGCCTGTTCAGGGTCACTACCCGTGCAGCACTTGCACAGTCTGCGCCCTCACATCTGTGACTAAGAATATCATCTTCAATGCAACCTTCACATGGGGATTGCGTAAACACTCGAATTGTAATACGTCAAATTGCATTTATATGATTACGTGTCCCTGCAATCTCAGATACATAGGGATGACTACACGCCCGGTCAAAGTGAGAATCACGGAACATCGTAGTAATTTCCGGTGTCATAAAGTCAGACCCTCCAGGATTTCGCAATTTGCAAAAAAATCGGGAAATCGGCAGTTTTGTAAAAATGCCGCGATTTTTACAAAACTTCCCGCGAAATTTGGAACATGTGAAAATGTGTAAACGAGTCTTTCTTTGCGCCTCGTAAACGAGGAAGAAACTCGCAGGGAATTTAAAAGGTAACAACACTTTTTCACCAGGTGTTCTGTTATTTCACCAGATGTCTACATCCTGCATTTCATGTCAGAGAGACAGGACTGAAGGGGGCTCTGGTGGTTATGCAGACAATTTGCCCCCAGAAGGAAAAGAGGCAGAATACTCACGAACAGAGAAAGAAGCAAAATAAAAATTCATGAATATAATAACATCTATTATTTATGCAAAATACAGAATCTGGACGACAGGCTTCGGGTCCAGCACCCAAAGGGAGATGGAACATTCCCAGAGGAAATCAGTGCTTTCCTCCCTAAACTGCTTTTCACTCCTTGTATTGCCACTCACTCACTTCCTGGACTGCCATTGACTCCCCGTACTGCCTCTCACTCACTGCACTGTTACTCCATGCACTGCCTCACAGTCACCCCCTGCACTGCCACTCTCTCACTCACGCCCTGTTACTCACGCTATGCACTGCCTCTCATCCACTCCCTACAGTACCACTGCACTGCAATTCGCTCTCTTCCTGCTCTGTCTCTCTCTCCCTTCCTGCTCTGCCTTTCACCCTTCCTGCCCTCTCTCGCTCCCTCTTCCTGCACTCTCTTGCTCTCCCTTCCTGACTGTCACTCACTCTCTTTATGTACAGTCACTCTCTCCCTTCCTGCCCAGTCTCTAATTTCCATCCTGCATGATCACTCACTCCCTTCCTGCACTTTCACTCACTCTCTTCCTGCACTACCGCTCAATCCCTTCCTACACTGTTGCTCTCCTCCCTATTGCACTGTCGCTCTTTATTTGCAGGAGAGAAGGGAAAATGGGGCGTGTCCGGAGCTTTTTTGGGGTCCAGGTAAAAAAAAAAGAAAATATGCTCCTAGTCTTGTTTCTCATGCCAGACATTTTTAGAAAATAATAGCGAAATATTGTGCCTTTTGGAGTATGTAAATCACGTCTTTATTAAAGGTGTTAATTAAAACCGTATCTTATGTTACAATTAAGAAAGAAATATTAGCTCAAATAAGAATATATATTCATACTGTCTAATACGTGTATATTCGTAGTGTCATATATGTGTATGTAATGTATCACATACTCTGTCAAAGCCAGGACAGAAGTGCCTGCCTATAGACACAAGTATAAACTATGTAAGTACGGCATGCCGTGCGGATGCTTCATAAATACCTATAAAAAAATAACTTAAAAGGCAAAAAATCGTAGGAAGGTTTTGGAAAGCAGAATCTTCTGTTTTTCGATGAGTGTGTTGAAGAACTACTATCAGACTTGGCCTTCTTGTTGATGTGAGATGTGAGGGCGGAGTAGAGTCTGAAGTAAAGCACAGCAGATAAATGGCAGGACAAAACATGAGTATTAACCTTTATTATATTTATTACAAAAAACAGCAAACAAAACCACACAATTGTAAAAACAGCAAATCCTGTCAATCCCTGAGATTGAAACAAGAAATCAGTTGAGTACCTTCCTTACACTCAAGTGCTGAAGTTGATGTGTATCTCATTGACACGTTCGCTGTGTGCCTTCACAATGTTATGTTTTCTCATGTTGCTGCTTTGTGCTCCACCTTTATCAGAGGTTTTGTTTGCAGTTTACCTCAGTATCATCATTCCTTCTCTTGTGAGGCCCTTGTGGTCTATTATGGCTGCAAGGAAAAGTCTGATTCATGAGCTGAGTGCTCGCTTTGAGGGGGTGCACAACACTTCTGCCAGTTTAATACTGCTGAGGATGGGCACTGACAGTGGCAGACGTTGGGGTGGGTCACAGGGAGAT
This sequence comes from Calotriton arnoldi, assembly GCA_963921515.1. Taxonomy (NCBI): domain Eukaryota; kingdom Metazoa; phylum Chordata; class Amphibia; order Caudata; family Salamandridae; genus Calotriton; species Calotriton arnoldi. Next base: position 2,533,581 of record CAWUFW010001721.1, on the reverse strand, counting down.
GCTTTGGGGGGGCTATGCGACGAGCAAGAGACGACAGAGGGGAGGCAGGCTGGATCTCCAGAGGAGGATGGCGTGGCGGACCCCGAGGTAGTGCCCTGGGGGCATATTGGACTTAGATTTTTTTTTGGGGGTGGGGGGCTTGGTGTGTTAGTGAATGGCTAAATCACAGTTGCTGTCTGCCTGGCCAAGTGTGAACATCCCAGGGAGAAATACAGCTCCCTCATACGAGGTTAGGACTGGAGATGTGCTTCCATAGAGGTGCAGACACTTTAAAAATACCTATTTCAAAGTGGAATACTCTGCTAAAACAGTTTTCATTGATTTCAGGCTGAAAATGAATGATTATGAGTAAAATAAAGTGCCGCAAAAATGCCGCTAAATTTCCATATTTGTGCAGCTAAATTTGCTAATCCATGCCGCAATATCCTGGGGGTCTGTAAAGTGAATACCAAAATGTGCACACACTTTTTAACACCCAACATTCACCTGACACTTTTCGTTGGGTGATTCTTGAAACATTTACTAAAATCAGCAAAGAAGCTTTGTTTAACAAAGAACAAAGATGGGTGCATCGTCTGTCTTCTGACAGACAAGGACTGAATGAGGACATTCCTTGGAGCGCTTTACGCACTTAAAAACTCCCTTGGAATAGCATCTTATCACTGACACCTATTGCCCTTGATTAGACCCAGTACACCAAGATTCACATTGATGTGATATTACATATTGGGGATACTTTGCTAGAGATGATAATGAAGCCTTATGGTGACTTCTACTCCATTCCAAAATGGCCCCCAAGTTTCCCAAAGATTACAAAATGGCCCCCATCCTCCTTTGCTTCTCTTTACCATGAATGGAGGACGCGCGAATCTCACAATGATTGCCAACTAAGATTACTCTTAAACTCGACACATAACTTATTAGGTTACTCTCCTATCTGCATTTCACACAGTGCGGGACAGAGCAATATATATCTTTAGTAGCCTAACGTCCGCTCACCATGTATATACCTTCTATTTTAAATAAGATGGATGCCCGGGCGGTCGAGTGCTTTATTAATCCCACAACCTCCAAAACCCAGGACCTGATCGGGGTTGTTTCCATAGCCTTCAAATGTAGAAACTGACTGGCAGCTCTAGTCAGGGTATCCACTCCAAGATGGCGCCTGCAGTATAGAGAACAACACAATGACTGTCCTCACTCACGCGAGCGGTCCAGCAACAACTGGTAGCAATCAGGAGTTAACGAGGAGGAGCAGTGGGTATTTAAACCGGGCCTTTGCACTACACCACACCTCCCGGTCCCGGCAGCAGTGGGTAGGTCCTTGGACACATTGCGTACTACGCAAACGTGAGTACTATGTTAACCTTTATGGTCTGCTAAATGTTCCGCACTCCCAACCCCTGTTAAAGGGTTTCCCAGCCAGTTTAAAACGTTCAACTATGTAGATGCACTTTCCCAACCTCCTTTACCCTTTTTTTGTTTCTTTATCCCAACTTCAGTAACAAATATAAAGCCTGTATTGTTCCACCATAGCTGGGATTACTTTTTAATGATGTGGGCAATGTTAATGAACTACCCCTGAATGTTGTGCAGATAGCGTGATGTAGGAGTATGACACTATATGTACTAAGGAGGCCCACATATCCAATCCTTTAGTTTATTCAATAAAAACGCTATTAACTTCGCAAGCTGGCAGCTTTTAACTGTTCCTTTTTATCTGCATACCCCTGTAGTAAATGGGGAAGTTCCTCATATCTTGACCTGCCGGGGTTTGATGAAGCAGTAGTATATCCCAATTAGGGTGAGTCTTGTGCTCTTTCTGCAGTTTTTGGTTTTTAATACACGGATGTGGTCACTACACACATGAGCAATAATGTGACCACTTCAATATTTAGCACCTGGTGTTTAGATGCCTGTAACACCTCACCCCTGTGTGCTGTGATTTAGACACACAGGGAATAGGACAGTAGTGTTTGATACTTGTGATATTGGTTTGACATCATACATTAATATGTGATTTTCTCTCCATAATAGGTAGAACCAGAACTACCAGCCATTAGACAGAGTAATTCATGGTGGCTTAAATCCCAAACAATAATTTATTTTTGTTTTCCGGTCTACCTTAGTGTAGATAGTTTTTAAACTTTAGGTCCTGACGAATCGCCTCTAGACTTGTAGAATTGCGAAGAAACATGTTAACCAACCACACGGATGAGCGCCACACCTAAGACATTAACTTAGCATTGCGCCATTCTTTCTTTATTTTAATCTAGGGTAGGAGACCCCACAATTAAAGTTATTTTTGCTGGTACTCCCAACCCTGTTTTAACTCACATAAACATCACACACCACTTATTCATCTACACTCACTACATCTCTCACACCCACGGCACCAAACGGCTATTTGGAAAAAGATCTCCGCCAAAGTGCCCCTCATCGGGAGTCCGTCAGGCATTGCAGCGCCGGCCAGACGAGGAGCAGCCCGATGATGAAGCATGACACCCAACTGGGTGTGTGAGGGCATTACATTCCAAAGAAATGGATTCCCATCTCTTTTGACACTGTAGCCTACTGTCCCTTCTATACTGCTAAATTCTAGATCATTCAGGAACAGTACAACTTTAATTTTCATATTACAAACAGGATAGATCAGATCCACGTTTTTCTGATTCACGTTCAATTACAACATATTCGGTTGGTAAATTATGTAAACAGTGTTTGCAGCACCCTACCTTAGATTCCGTAAAGCAACATTTATCACTGCTATCCAACAACATCGATCTGGCCAACTTTGTTCTAGGACCTAGAGGTCCAAGACCTAAAAGATTTGTTTATGCGACTTACAATGAAATCTGGAAGCTTTCACAAATAGAAGCTGCTTCCCGTTTACGGGAAATAGATCAAGCGAATCTAGAAAAAGTGCTTGCTGTTGTCGACAATAGTATCAACACCCTGTCTTCCCGCATTTACACATTAGAGAATATTGTTTCATCTGTTGTTGATATTGTACAGGATGACGTGTCTGTGTTATATCATGGTCAGAATCAATTGCGTTCTGTAATGCAGTTTGCATGGACTTTGCAGACACTGAAAATGGGGAAGGTTCCATGGCATTTCTTAAACACATCTGCATTGTTCTTGCCATTTAATTTAACTGAGAAACAGCAGTTCATGTCCATGAAAGACGCAACATACACTCTTCTACATATCGAAAAAATAGATCCTTTACCATTCTCTGTGGCGGAGACTGACTCTGCAGTGTGGCTAGTACACAGGGTTATCACATTGCCTTTTTCTTTATTTGAATTCAGTTCATGCATGAAACATTATCCTGTTGGCTGTTTTGAGCCTTTGGGCAGTACCTTTTTGCATGAACTTTGGTCCCTACCTTTCACATACAGATGCCTTAGGGATGACAAGGAGGTATTTCTCACAGGAGAGTCTTGCGATTCTACAGTGGGTCATTCCCTTGTTTCTAAAAACATTAAATTGCACGGGGCTTGTAATGTTTCTGCCCCGAATCTTGCATGTGTTTTAAAGGGCATTCCTGTTCCGGTTATATCACCTACTTTCACTATGCTTGCTAATGGTAGCTATTTGCTTTTAAATAATCAAGATTGCTGTGGGTTGCAGGCTGGCATACCCTACATTGTGACAGTTTCGCAATGCGTAGTGTGCTGCAAAAATGTGCTTTTTCCACCCCCGCGTGGGAAGTTAGATAGTTCCATTTGGCCTTACATACCGACTTTGAAGGCAGATTTCAATAAATTGAGCAGAATAAAGGCGCTATTATTAAACCAGGAGGTTATGCTAACTTCCGCACGGGAGACCTTCGTCCTCCAGGTGGCCAGCACCCACAGTGAAATACAGGCCCTTTTGAACACTAACCTCCCCCAACATTATGGTGAACTGATTCACCGTATATTTAATGCATCTAATACCAACGGCCTTGTACACTTTTTTAAAGTTGTGGGCTCTGGCCTATTGACGTCCTTTCAGACTATATTTGGTGTAATACCGGCTTTTATTCATTCTATTTTTTCCAGCATCTTTGGTGGCTTCCCATTGATCCTAGCCTTAGCTGCTGGAATATTGCTTTTACTTTGTCTGTTGCGCAATGGCTGCACCTCTTGCGGGCCTACACAACTCAGGGTGACTGCGGATGCTCCGTGACCGCATGATTGACAGCTTCGGCGTCCTGCCGCTGGCGACACTCAGCGTGGCTTATGGACTATCTTTTCGCTATGCGTATTTCACTTGCGTGCAACCTGTGATGTCCTGCTTACGATGTCCGTTCTCTTGGTCCTTGGATGTTTGCCTCTCCAATACGTCTTGTTCTGACCCAGATTTCGACCAGTTGATGGGCCCCTTAATGGCCCATGAACGGGAATGTTCCGGTGACGGATTAATGGCGCGTGCGGCTGCACTTGGAGTTTTGGCACAATGGGATATCTGGGCGGCTGCTCAGAATCTCCTACAAAAAAGTTATATTGAATATCACACAAGTTGTCCCGCAATGCTGATCGCTGCTCCCTATTGTGAGGATTATGAATGCAGTTTCAATTTGTTGAACTGGATGGCATCTCTTTTTTCAGACGATGAGAATGATGTCTTTTTGGAAGGTGTTGCGGTCTTTTGCGCATACACTCTGATGGATTAGTTTTGTTGACTCTCAATAAACTGCATATCTGGATTTTTTTTTATCCTCTTTGAGTGACCATTTTTTTTCTTCCCTATTTCGACTTTTTTTTCTTCCAAAAAACTTGTCCCACATACAGACGTTTGCATTCTGCTCCATCTATTTGAACTCTGCTTTCGTCCTGTGTCTTGTCCTAAGGACTGACCAGGGGAGGGTGTAGTGTGGATTGTGGCCTCATGGTTGACATTGCTAAGTTAGCTTAGGCCTAGCTGCCATTATGCCTCCTTTGCACACGATACTCCGTGACTTTGTTTATCCAGACTCTGCTTGTGACCGTTCACATTAGAACTGTCTGCATTTCTGCCTTTCACCTTTTCTGATGTTCTCTGTGGTTTTCGTCTGCACACAATGTACAAGGTCGAAAAACAACGTCCCTTGTTGTTGCTGTTCTGGTCAGCCTCTCACACTTAGACATAACATGAAATACAGCTGCACTAGAGAAATTCGTGTGCTTTTAATATTGTGATCTCCCTGTTGGAGGCACTTGGAGAAAAACCTTTCCAGGGAGAAGAGCTGTGCTTGTCCGATGATGTAAACCTTGCATCTAGTTCTTGAGGTATGGGGGTCCTCCTGACAAAGCCCAGAGGTCTTCTATTTTTATAATAAACTAGTTGCTAGCACGGGGAGGGTGGCAAGGCATTATAGTCCTTTATCCACTGTCTTTATAAAATGCTGTCCCCGTTTGTATTCTATGGAATTGTAACAATGCTTACTGTTTTGTCTTTATGCATTATGCTGCTAGTACTGGCATGTGTACTGTGTCTTAGAGCACGATAGTTGAAATAAACATTTTAAACTATACAGTGTCTCTTAATACACCCGTTGTGGACAAGTATGAGTGAGTAATGAAAGAGTGTTCTTGCTCCCGCGATTCCTGAAAGAGCCCGTGTTCTGGGATGTCTAATCATTGGTAGCTTCACTGTAGTACGGAGAACGAATGAGACACTATAGCTAGTCGGATTGGGATTTTGGGCACTAAGGTGGATGGTTGGTACACCACTATACACCGAGGTCCTGTTTTCCTGCGCACAGTTCTGTATATGTGCAGAATCCCCGCAACACCATCTCGACGACCACAATGATATCAACACTACCAACTTCCGAGACAGTATGAACAACATCGGACTCACCCAACTCATCCACGACCTCACACACACAGCAGGCCACACACTAGACCTCATCTTCACCTCCAGCGACCACATTAGGTACAGCCACACCACGTAACTCACCTGGACAGACCATTCCATAGTCCATGTCAACATCAACAGCTCACGCACCTCCATAAACACAATCCTCAGCACACGTCTTTTAAGTAATATGCAATCATCCAATTTGTTTTAGTCAAGCATAAATGATACAGAGAAATTTTCGAGCTTGGTTTCTTTTCTTTATTCTCTTTGTTCTTGCATCAGCCAACACGTGTTTCGTCGCACAAAGGAATTTTTGTCCCGCGACTTTCTCAAGGCTTACAAGAGTCCAAAATGTTCCTTTATCAGTGGTGATAATTCCATCCCACTGGAAAATTAAAATCTATGTTCCGATGTCCACGTCGCATTTAACCGTGGATCTTCGTCATGAGCCAAACCTAGAGCACGGCACGGCACTGATGTGGGGACCTACACGTCCTTCTTACATCATCATGAGGGAGGTTCCCTGCTCCTTGGGACATTGTTTCTTGAGGTGGTTTCTACATACCACCAAGACCAAGTTCACAAGCAGATTTAAGGACTTGGCCTTTATTTTAGAAAACAGGAAAATCAACAAACATTGAAAGGCTCCTGGGGACCCCGTGCTACAAATTGGCATAGAGAACTCGAGAGCTGGGCGCGTTATGAAGGCAATGTTCTGCTAATGGAAGCTGGGGGGGGAGATATCTCAGTGGACAAGGCCTTAGCCTGAGAGGCACAAGTAGATTGCTTAAAGGACCCAGATCCCCCTTCGCAGATAACATCTCCAGGGGGATCCCTGGCTTTGGCCACTGATTAGGACTGTTGATATAACCACAAATCTACTTTTTGCAGTTTGAACCCTGGTGACTCGGCTACCAGCTGTACACTTTGTGATTCTTCAGTTATTTGTAGGTCACAATGGGACGTGTATTAAGAAAACTCAAATAAGTGTGTATGGATTTCTTTTGGGCACGACTCGGGAGGGGGTGGGGAGCTCTGGGTATTCTGGTTGGGATATTACAAGACATGGCAGATTGACTTCATGCACTTTATATGCTATCATAAATGTGCAGATAGTTTGATGATACTGTAAAACTCAATAAAATCTGTAAAAAATAAAACTCACCCCTAAGGCCTGCCTAAGGTGCCCCAAGGGCAAGGGTAGGGTGCATTGTTAAAAAAAAAACAGGACAATATAAAAGATGTTTTAAATGCCCTTGCAGGGAAAAACAGCCAAAGTCATTTTTACCTATTGTAGTGCTGCTAGCCCCATAGCAACTAACATTGGGGAGGCATTAAGTTCAAAGCACTATGCTTAGCTTACAAGGCCTTGAACGACACCGGACCAATGTTTCTTAAGAAGCTCTTCTCCTGGTATCACCCAGCCAGACAACTGCGCTCTTCAGACGCCAGACTCACGATGGTTCCAAGGATTCGAACCTTATGCTGGGGAGGCCGTAGTATCTCGTACGGCACAACAAAATTATGGAATAAGTTACCATTTCCTATTAGAAATGCAAGCTCACTTGCCACCTTTAGAAAGGATTTAAAAACATGGCTTTTTCAGAACTAACAGCTTCATCTAGGGCTCACCATTGTCTTAGCGCCAAGACACCTCCGGGTATTCGTGCGCTCAATACGTTTTATTAACATTAACAATAAACTTAATAAAGTCTATCTTTGCTTGGGAGATAGATGGCAATATCATTTAAAGTATCAAAATAATGGTTACAATGAATCCAAAAATTGGCCAAGGTCAGATTTCTTATAATTAATACAGGAAAATAGTTTTAGAACTTATTTTTCTGAGGTTACCTAAAGCAACCCTGTAACAGCCTCTTCTGATTGGTCAGCATTTGACAGCCTGGGCCAAGCTGCCCCCCAAGTAGGTGTGAAGAGGCCTGGTGATGAAACAACACACCCATTTGGTGGGAGGGGATCTTTTTCCTGGAGAAGCCTAGGAGAGGAAGGGAGCTGGGAAGATAAGCTGGACTTCAACGGCAGGATTACAGATGTCATAGGACTCAGTCAGCCCCCATTTCCTTGATCCCCAGCCAGATGGGAGCCGCCCTGATTAGATTATGAGAGGGACTGGAAAGGTAGTATAGTCAGATGCTAGCCACACCTTTGGGTTGGGTTACACAGACACACACACCAAGGAGAGATTTTCTCCATTTTGATTTTTGGAGAACAGTGCATTCTGGGACATAAATATGCCATTCTTCGCAGGAAGTGGTCATTGCGGAGGTAGGTAACTTTACCCCTATCGGTTGGGGGGTCCCCCGCTCTTGCAAGCCCAGAATGGAAGATAAATATGAGAGAGATCCTTTGAATACTGCCTGAAACAAAAGAAGAGGAATAACTGCCCTGCTGGTACCCTTGGACTGCACCACAGAAGGCTTGCACTCAGATGGGCTGCACCTGCTGTACTGTCAAGGCTCTACAAAGAAAGTACTGTGCCTGACTCAAAGGAAAAGGAGTGGACTCCCTGATCAGCAACAGGTACAACAGAGCTGGAAGAAGTAACTTGCAAGCCTAAAGAGAGGATTACCCCAGCTGACCTGTTGCAACTGGAGTTTTCCTGGACTGTGCAGGTGCATTGTGGAGAAATGAGTCCTAGCCCTCAAGAGGCAATCCAGAGTCTCTGAACTCTTAGACTGTGCTAGTGGATGCTTAGTTCCCTCAAAGGAATCAAAAACCTTCACGTTTTGAAACTTTGGAAAATGTCTGCAAAGTTTTGCAGAAAATCTCTAGGAGGAGACCGGCCTGATGTTGAGAGTTAAGCCGCAGTCGCTGACTCGCGAATCGGCCTAACCATGCTCGTTTCTCCCACTGAAATCTCCAGAGCTCCTCGTCATCGACGTTGAGGACAAAGACTTCCACAGGCTCACCAAGTCAATGCGTTGCAGCAGGCCTCCATCGGCGCATCGAACTTCAGATCTGAGAAGCTCAAGGACCGCAGACAAGAGAAAAGCTCCAACAAAATGACTAAGTTTGAAGGTAAACTTTTTACCGGGACCTAGCCCTCATCCTATCCGACCAGCGCTCCATCGCGGTCGGCCTAAAGCTGTAACTTTGTCCAGTCCAGCACAACCAGAAAGCCATGAATTGCGCTTTTGCCACTAGAATACACAATTTTTGATTTAGGGCCTAATTACGAGTTTGGCGGTGTAGCAACAGGCTTCCACACCAGCGCCCTGCTGCTACCCCACCAAACCCGTAGTCAGCCCACCCGCCATATTCCGACTGGAATACAGGCCGGGCAATCCTGCGGCAGCGGTCCCACGGTGGTGCCTTTCTAAGGCTCATAGGAGAGCCTTAGAAAGGCACCACTGTGGGAGTGCCGCAGCCCATTCCTGCACGGACCGGCATGCACAATGTTAGTTTCTTCACCGCCTCCCTTTTCATGGCGGGCTCACTGCCATGAAAAGGGTCACAGTGTGGAATCTCGTGATATGCTTGGCGTTGCCACAGCGGCACCGCCAGCATATAACAGCCTCACACCGCTGCATGATCGCCATGGGATCAGGGATCCCCGGAGTTGCGCCTGTCCTGTGGCGGTCCTACCACCGTAGTTCTTATATGGCGTTTGGACAGCCAGTCTGTCAGTCCAGGGACCACCACCAGGGGTTCGGCGGTCCCATGGACCGCAAACTCGGAATTAGGCCCTAAATCTTAAAAAATTGATATCTCTGGTTCCTTGCTTTGGATTTTTGTCATTGGTGTTGGATTTTTATTGTGTTGTGTCTTTTACTTATTTACAGTTTTGGCGGTATTAGATGCTTTACACATGCCTGTCTCCAAAGTTAAGCCTGACTGCTCGTTTGCTAAGCTACCAAGGGTTGAGAAAAGATTAATTTACTGAGACTTGACTGGACATATTAGTGATTGCGGTATTAAAACTAGTTGAGGGCGAACATCCCCACCTACTAATAAAAAAGGTCCTTTGACCACAATTTTCCACATTATATTGCCCCTGCTTCCATTTCACATGTCCATTGTAAAGTTTCATTTTTGGAATTTACTATAAAAAGGTTGCTTCTAAAAAGGTTGTGTAAGAGGATTTGTCACCTGAAAACACATGCTGTGAAAAATAAGTACATTAGAAATAGAGAAACCCAAAACATATGGAACAAGTTTATATCGCCTATTGGGAAGAGGGGTCACATGGTGCACCATCTTGTACACTTACAATATTCACTGTTTGTTATATTTTCAAAGTAAAAATTGTAGAACCCTTAAGTAAAGTGTTTCTTCTTCATGCGAAAGTTTGCAATGCCAATGTTGGGCTCACAGAGATGTACAATATAGTGTATCGGCATATAAGTGTCTTGTAACCTTGCATAGCTTTGACAAAGCTTTACCGAGGTGTGAAGTTGCTTAAATTAAAGATTTTGTTTTACAGATATGTTTATCAAAAATATTTTGGCTGAAGAAATAGTCTGCAAAAAAAGTAGCATTAGTAAAACAATTGCTGCAAAACCTAATTTTGCAGTATTACCAACCTCACAAATGTCATGAGGTTGGTGAAGTTTCAAATAAAATTCCAGACATTGACAATACTGCACCAACTTTGCACACCCCTCAACATAGGTACTAAATCTCAATATGAATCCTATCTAACCAGCACATGGTCAGTTTGGCATTGAAGGATGTAAACTCCATAACAGAGTGAAAGGGGAGAAGGGAGGGTAAGTGGTTGGGTTTTCATAGCTCCACGGAGAAAGCAATGTAAATGGGAAAATGTCTTCAGGTCCCAAGTTCTACTGAATGACAGAATTATGTTACACTGATTTAGGCGCATGGGTGAGCTCACATAAAATAGTTTACACATTGCAAAATACATTTTGAAAATATGGTGGAAGGTGGTTGAAAGGAAAATGGCAAGAGGAAGCAGGTTTCTGATGAAGCTTAAACAAAGATTCGGCAGATACCAATGCAGGTCACCCTGAATTTGAGCACTGTCAGCAGGGGTGCGGTAGTGGAGTGAAGTTTTTGCCTTGAGGTGTAAGGATTAAGGTTTTTGTCAATGTAGCTAAGAGAGGGTACAACGGTAACTCTTTGGGGATACAAATAGAATTGACAACCATCTGCTGTTTTATTGGAAGGCGGCGAAGAGATTTCAGAAATCGAGTGGCATGGCCAAACCGTGAGGCCTTTGTAATAATTCAAGATACTTGGTTTAGAATTGCTTGAAGTCTGGCCAGTTAGAACATGACATGCAAGAAATGACGAATTTCCATAGTAAAGTTCGCAGGCTATCAGAGCCACCATAGCTAGTCTTCTACCATCTTAGTTAATGTTAATGTTACTAAGACTTCTAAAGCGCTCTGTTACCATGGGGTGTCCTGGAGCTGGGCACTGCCTACCTGGAAATAGATAAGATGGAACTGTTCATGTAAAAAGCCATGTTTTCAATCCCTTCCTGAAGGGGAGGAACTCAGTTAAGTTTCTAAGATGGAAAGGCAAGCTGTTCCATGCCTTTGTAGCACAGTGACGAAAGCTCCTGCCACCCCAACTGGCCTTTTTGAAGCGAGGAACAATCACTTATTTAGCTTGCGAGGAGCGCAACACTCTTCCAGGAACATACCATTGTATCCCATGATTCAGAAAAGCAGGACCAGCACCCATAAGGGCCTTAAAAACCGTACACAGAGCCTTAAATTGTGCCCGTTGTTTGACAGGGAGCCAGTGAAGATCTCTGAGTCCCATCCTCACAGAGACAAACCTGGGTGTACCTGTTAGCAGCCTGGCTGCCGCATTCTGTACGATCTGGAGTCTGTTCAGATGTCTCTTTTGGATGTTCATGTAGAGACTGTTACAGTAATCCAGACATGACAGAATGAGCGCTGTGACTGCTATCTTCAGGCTGTCTTCCGGAAGGAGGAATTTGATTTTCCTCAGGATTCTAAGAATGTAAAAACTTGATGAGACGACCCTGCTGATTTGGTCACCAAAGGAGAGTTTCGAATCAAGGATCACCCCCAGATTCTTAGCCTTCTCCACAGGGACTGGAAGCGTGCCCATTGCAGTTGGCCACCAGTCCGGTGTCCAGAGGTTAGAGATGTTCCCAAATATGATCACCTCTGTTTTACCTGCATTGAGTTTCAGGCAATTTGATGCCATCCAACCCGCGATCGCCTGCATACAGTCATGACATCTTAATCCCGTCTCTACTTCTGTACCATTCTGAAGAGACAACACAATTTGCGTGTCGTCCGCATATGAGGTCAACTGGAACCCAAAGGATCTAATCAAGGCTGCCAGTGGTGACACTTACACATTGAATAATGTGGGACTAAGAGAAGACCCCTGCGGCACTCCACAGGGGAGAGAGAAGGGCCTAGATCTATCCCTACCCAGGTCCACAGTTTGTGTCCTATCAGTAAAAAAAGATCTAAGGAGATCCCAGGCCTTGCCTTGGACCCCAACCTCGGATAAACGGTCCATCAGAACTTCATGATGGACCGTATCGAAGGTGGCCGAGAGATCCAGCATGATAAGTATAGCGGCACCTCCCTGGTCCAAGGCCTCTCTGATCTCCTCTGTGGATTTGATCAGTGCCAGCTCAGTGCTATGTTCCGCGCGGAAGCCAAACTGTGTAGAGTCCAACAGAGTTAGTTTGAAGAAACGTACTGAGTTGGCCATTCATGGCCTTCTCAATCATTTTTCCTGGAAAAGGAAGACGCGAGATGGGTCTGTAATTGTTCGGGTCTTTTGGATCCAGGTTGGATTTTTTTAATAAAGGAAGGATCGAAGCTGTTTTCCAGGGTCCAGGAAAGTGACCAGAGTTAAAAATTGAACTAAACAGTGGGGTAAGGGCTGCCCCCATGATTTCCGGAACCTGTTTAAGTACAGAGGCTGGACATGGGTCCAGAGGGGAACCTGACCGAATTTCTAACAATAATTTGGTAACCCCATGTAAATCCAGCGATGTAAAACAATCTAATGTGGGGATAGGCAGAATTTTCCTAAGATGGTGGAAATGAAATGTGCAGCCCGACCCCACTGACACAATTTGGGGAGAGAGTGAAGTTGGAGTTGAATTTGGCTCTAAGTTTGCAAAAAACCATCTCGGATGAAAGCCAGAAGTTATTCACCATGACTGAGATACAGCTACCTTGCGTGGGAATATCCATTTCCCCTCATTTCGTTTGATCCTTTGGATATTCGATCAAGCCCTGAACAGTCTAAGGTAATGTTTGAAAGAGCACACTGACAACGATGTCCCATGATACCAGATGATGAACTGGGCCTCACAGGCATTCATACTGAAAATGAATCAGAGGGGATGGAAGTAGTTGGCCAATAGCTCCAGACTGATATTTATATGTGAGGGGAAATAATGGACCCTTGGGAGACCCCGCATTGAAGAGGATTCCATTTCGAAGAGTTTGATGGCAGGATAACAGATTGAGAATTATTTGTAAGGAAATAATGCATTTAGTCCAAGATTGAGCTAGTCAGACCTGCTGATACAAGACAATGAAGCATATTGGTCTGGTCATAAAGCTGAGCTCTGCTCACAAGTCTTAAAGAATCAACGGGCCAACACCATCTCAATCCATCATCACTCTGACATCATTTAAGGTGATGAGCAGTATTGAATCAGCATCATGTCCATCCAGCTTGGACGAGGTTGAAGATGGAGTTGCATTCATCATAGAATTTGCTCAGTTGTGTGGCAATAGCCCTTCAAGAGGTTTAGCTACCGAATCTCGTAGCGAAACAGGATTGAAATTTGAAAATATTGGAGGATTTGCATCCATTTATATGATTAGTAGTGCATAGGCTTCCTAAAACTGCTCATGTGCAGTCTCCCATTCCAGTTAAGAATCGATCAAGAGAGCAGATTGAAAAGCCGTCTTAACTTCTTTCAAGATCAAAAGGAGCCAAGCATCGGAGGGGAACTAGATTTCAAACTGATCGAAGTCATAGAAGACAAATCTATTGTGAAGGAAAAAATGAAAGCAGTGTCTTTTGATAAAAAAAAAACGGCAACTATGATAGCACTGTGGCCACCACTGGATTTAAAAGATCTTTGGGCCGAATGATGTCAAGAAATAGCTGAATCTTCTCTACAACATAATGACTAAGTGAATCATACAGGCTACAAAAGGGAATAATGTCATGGTGCAGCGCCAGAGGTGCAATCAAAGTAGTAATCGTGTAAAAGACAGCTTTGAGTATAGCTGGACTCCAAGTTTTATGAAGATTAAACAAGGACACACAAATCTTACAGGTTTGAAGTGCCTTCTTGAGGAGATGTTTAGCATTAGACTCATACTTGCAACACCCTGTATGTTCATCTTGACAGACTTTTATCTAGCACAACGTCAGTAGAAAATAAAGAGGCTGTTTTTTTACGCATATGTTTTTTTATTTGCACTAATTGCTACATCATAATATTAATCTAGGATACACAGTTACTCCACCATGTTATTAATCTAGGTACACAATGATACATATAGAGCGTCAGTTTCTTCAGTCGCGATCCCACGATGCGTCGGTTCTTGCAGCCGCGAAAGGCGGTGCGTCATCTCGGCAGGGGGGCGGCGATGCGTGGAGATTCTTCTTGCACGGCCTGAAATAGGGGAATCAATGACTTGAGTTGGCTGATTAAAAATGGCAGGTCAAATGTGCGAGGAGTTTTTTCTCTTAATTTTACCAGTAATAATCCTGCGTTGATTAAGGGGGTGGCTAGGTGATTGCCTTAGCGGCCAGGTGTGTAGGCTGTGGGCAGGGGAGAGTTTTCAGAATCCTGTTTAGGTCTGGCCCAGTGTCGTTTAGCTTTCTTGCATTGCATTAAAACATACAACGGGTTCACTGGAATGCAAAACGGATGCAATTTTCTTTCACTTTTAATTGGTGTTTGACAGAGGAAATTGTCTTTGGAGTTTGGCTGTAGTAAAATTCTTCTCTTTCATTGCTGCATAATGTTAAAATTATGTACCGCCAGACTGGTGTGTGGTGCACTTCCGTAAGTACATAATGTGCGGAATACAGTACTGCCTGACTAAAAGATGGCTGCTGCGTAAGGTGAACTATACCTTGTGACACTTCTGAGTTATGCATTAGCAGTGCCTCTTTATTTTAAATGTGCATAGCTACCAAGGTTTCAGATTGTTATGTGTGACATTTTCATAATTTCAGTGTATTTATGAGTGACATTCAATGACTATGAGTGATACTTTCTCGTGAGCTAAATCAAGCAACGAAGGGGGGGCAGGGACATATAAATATCAGAAATTACACCCATTTGAGCAACATGAAACTCTAAGAAGATCTTAAAACTGCTGCAAAGTACCAGAAATGGAAGGGCACTAACCTAGTGCCCTTGTAACCTGATTGTACTGTTAAACAAATGTGTAACCATGAAATAAAACACGTTTTCAGAGGCAGTACTTTATTGAAGTTCTGTGTACATATGCAGACGCATGCACAGTTAAATAGAAAAGATAATACGAACTGGATGCAACAGGTCAAACAAACAGGGTGCGAGAGGGCCCAGTGCACATTTCAGCTGCCTGCAAATTATAATTTACTCAGAGTCACTGTCAGCTGACTTGTAGACTCGGAGAGTTGCCCAGCCCGTCTCAGCACCAGTAAACCTCAGGAGAGTGAGGCTGAGGCACATGCTGTAATAATAATTATAAAAGACTTTAGTTAGCTGTTAGAAATGGGGGTCTCTAGTTGGCAGAGGTAGGTACCTTTGCCCAAAGAGGGACCCTTGCTTCTAGTCAGGTAAGGGGGATACACACTTTAGATAACCCCTGCTCACCCCCTGGGTAGCTTGGCACGAGCAGACAGACTTATCCCAAAGGCAATGTGTAAAGTATTTGTGCACAAAACACACAGTAATACAGTGATAACACCACAAATGGACACCGCACCAGTTTAGGAAACTAAAGTATCTTTATCTAAACTTTACAAGACCAAAACGATAAAAGTCCAACATACATGTAATAAGAATATGACTTTTCAAAGGTTTCAAGTAACTAGGTCCATACAAAACTATGGATGCGTGATTCTACACAAAGTACCTGTAGATGCACAAAAATTCACAAGGCCAAACAGCCGCAGAGGTGGGAAGCGTCGAGAAACAAACAGATGCGTCAGTTCCTGAGTCCTTTGGGGGTTGATGCAACAGTTCTTCTGCATGTAGAAGTGATGCGTCGAATCCGGACTATAGGGGGAAGTGATGCTTTGATTCCAAGACGGTTCTGGTCCGCAGGTGATGCATCAGGAAAACTTGCCGCACAGGTGTGATGCGTGGAAATCCGGAATGCGTCGACGACAAGCGGCGCTGCGTCAGTTTCTTCAGTTGCGATCCCACAATGCGTCGGTTCTTGCAGCCGCGACAGGCGCTGCATCATCTCGGCAGGGGGGCGGCGATGCGTGGAGATTCTTCTTGCACGGCGGTGCTGCATCGGGAAAAACAGCTGCAAGAAGAGCAATGCGTTGATCTTCTCAGTTCTTAAGGTTTCTTCCAGCTCCCAACAGCAGGAACAACCTCCAGAAGCCCAGAACTGGAACAGGCACCTCCTGGCAGGTCAGAACTCTCAGCAGCAGAGTTCAGGGGACCTGGGGATGACGTTTTTGTGTCCCTGAGACTTCAGAACAGGAGGCCAGCACACACAGGCCCTAGGAGATTCTTCTTCAAGCAGGTTCACAACAAAAATCCAGTCTTTTTCCTTTCCTTGGCAGAAACAGCAACTGCAGGCTAACCCCACACAGCACACAGCAAAGGGGCAATACTCTTCCTCACAGCTCTTTAGCTCTTCTCCTTGGCAAATGTTCCTCTTGAGTCCAGAAGTGATCTAAAGTCTGAGAGCAGCCAGTCACAGAGCTACAGGCTCTGCTGAGACAGTGATGCTGTTAAATTGAAAGTAAAAGTTGCTGGACCTCATCCCAACGAGTTAGTGTGACTATGTAATATTATAATATAATACATTATAAGAATCAATCATGCAAATAACTGGCTTCAATAGCTGAGCTCAGTCTCAGAGCAGCTGTGTGAGTGGAGCGCAGCCCCCAGCCCGGCACCCGCTGACGCTGAACTGTGAGCAGACTGTGACTGAGCTGTACACTTACAGGCTCAGAATGATGATGCGCTCTGCCTCTAAATGTAAATTAAATATAAAGTAGGAGATACCTGACTGAGTGACCGCAGTCTGAGAGGACGACTCAAGCGCCATTCATGAGGCTGCACTGCAGTGCAGGCTGCTGAGGCATTACTACTCCGGTGGCGGCCGCAGTCCCAGGTCAGCAGGGTCAGGTCACGGTTCCTGAGACCAATACATTACATTGCACGGTGCGAGCAGCTGTGGGCTGTGCTGCCAAACCTTAACTGTCTCATCTGCCGCCCGCTCAAGCCGTAGGCAACCCGCCAGAGTGTCCTGGCTGTCTCGGCAGCAGCCATTGAGCAAAGCATTTCAGACTCTCATGCGGTCACGTGACTCTGAATGCCGTGGTGTTGGGTGAATATTGTACATTGTAGCCAGAGTGAGCTGACACAACCCTCAAGCATGCCGCAGTAGCGCATACGCCCCACCAGAATTCACATTCAGTCAGTTCTAATTTGCAGCGCTCCGGCTTGACAGAGGCACAATAAATGCATGACTTTGCATTTTAGCGTGATGCGGACCACCACACTGAAATGTAGTTCAACGCCTGATGCATGGTACTTGGCAGGGCTGAAAGTGGTTCTGATGGAGTCACTTCTTAGGGATCAGCACTAGAAAGCTTTCTAACCACAGTAGGTCCAGACAGGGGTAACAAAGGGACATGAAGCCCCTGCAGTGCTGGGCGGGCCCAGGCACTAACTACAGGGCCTTCCTCAATCACCCAGTGGTTAGTGTGTGACCATCGGGTTTGATAGGTTGTTCTGCGGGGGAAGTCCAGACAGCAGTAAACTGCTGAGTGGGACAGTGGGAGATCTCCTGCGAGGCTGAGTCTTTGAAGAATGATTTAATCAGCTATCATTAGCTGTGGAATTGCCTACTTTGTTTGTGGGTGACTTCCTAGGATGTTGGGTGGTCAGTATTGGATTTTCTGGCTTATAAAAAGATTAAGTGATTTGCCCAAAATCACTGGACATTGAGCCAAGGCCTGGACTCAAACCTAGGTCCTCAGTTCTAATGTCAATAGATCTGGGTCTTAGGCCATTTGCCTTTGTCTGTGCCACGCCTATAAATAGTTTACATGCCAGTTTCACTGACATCAAAAGTCTCCAATAAGTATGCCAATCACCATACGACTTCCAGTAAGCCACATGGTGAATGGTGAATGCACTTCCCTCAATCCATGAGGCATATGTTGTTAGTCACATTGCATTTGTGAGCACACTCTGGTGCTTGCCATGGAGTGAACTTGCCCCTGTTCTTCATGAGAGGGTCCTCACTGGTTGAAATCAGAGTTGAAAAAATGCCACCTGCCACATATCAACCCACTACCGGGGTCCTGGCAAGCACCTCGCATTTTGTGCACAGGAGTGCCTTATCTGAGCATTGCAGTGACCCAAAAGGCAGGAGGACCCTGGGCTGTCAAAAGGTAATCTGTGAAAACAAAGAGCAAGAAGGTGTAAGAGAGTTTATGGGTGGGAACAGATATGTCACTAAAAGCTAATATCAATATTGCAAAGTGTATTGAACTATCTGAGTGTTTTGAACAGGTATTAGGATAGGGGCCCTTCTGTTAATATTCCAAAAAGTAGATGTGATATGGAGAAAAGTTAGTAAGGCGGTAAGAAGGATTCTGACAAAAAGAGAAGTACTGTAGTGTAATATAGATGTGGGAGCCAAACCCATATAGGCAACATTAAAGGATGTCCTGCCATTGATAAAGCTTGTGTGATATGTAACCAAAGACACTGCGGAAGGGCTCGTGTTTTAAATTCCAACATACTGTAAAGAGTTACCAAGGGGAGTCACAAGAAAAGGAGTTGCCCAACAGGAATCATCAGCATAAATGGGGAGGACGTTTCTCTAATGATCGACTTGGTGTACCAGTCTTGGTTGATGATTGGTGGAATCTGTGGAACAACAAGAAACTACATAACACTGATATACAACCAGGTGGTTACACTGGTGACAACATTGATTTAGTTGCATAATTCTGGGTGGATATGGATTTCCATGGCGGGGCACACTAGAAGGAATGTATATGTATATGTGGCATTTTAGAAAAGAGGAAGAAATGCTTGTGTGGGCTCACCAAGACGAGATGGGCATTAAGCTGGGTCCCAGGGCTCACCCCCCAGTTTAAATCGCGGATGAAGGCAATGTTTTGCCAAGAACTACACATGGAAGGAGCCAGTTTAAATCGCGGATGAAGGCAATGTTTTGCCAAGAACTACACATGGAAGGTGCCAAACAAGGACTTGTCAGAACTAAAGAATAAGTTTGAAGATGTATTTAGTGAGGAAGTAGGAGTGTGCAAGTCTTTTAAGCATCATATTGTTTTGAAAGAGGATTGTGTGCCTACCAGACAGAGGTTGAGAAACACCCCCCTCATTCATATAGAGACATTTTGAACAGTTTGTAATGAGATGATTTAGCCCATAGAGTCATCTTTATGGGTTCCCTGATGATCATTTCATGAAAGATTTCCAAGGAACTGAGGGTATACATATACCTCCATCATTTAAATGAGTCTATTTAGATTCCTATCACCCATTGCCCAATTTAAATGAGATGGTGTTGCCATTGGCTGGTGCAAAGATCTTTCTACTCTTGATCTGGCAAGTGCTTATCGTATTATCAAAGCACCATACTGCATTTGTTACACCTGAGGGAATGTATCCGTTCTGCAGAATGGTCATTGGGTTGCCACGGTGTTTCAACGTCTAATGAAGGAGACACAGGATGCACCAAGATCTGTGGCACCACAAAACGATATACTAGTTTAAGGGCAAGATCATAAGGGACATGGTTCTAGTCTTGAGAAAGTTCTATTTGGGGAAAATGGGATTGACTCTGAAGGTTTTCAAATGCAACTTTAGCAAGTAAAGAAGTCAAGTACCTTGGACTTTGCATAAGCAGTAAGGGAATTACACCCAAGACATTTCATGTCTATGTTAATTAGAAAGCCCCAGCAAAAATAATCTAGTATTATTCTAAGGCTTATCTGAATTGTACGCTAAATTTGTGAAAGCGCATGCATACAAAGTCAAACGAGAGAGTTAAAGGTGGGCACCCTGAGAAAAAAGCACTGTCGAATACCCAGGGACAATGGCATTAACATCAGGGGAACGCAGGCTCTATGCTGAACAGACAATGATCAAGCAACTTGTGCTGCCTTTGCTCACTGGCATAGCTCACACAATAAACAAGAGAAACCAGCTTACTGATTTAGCGGGCATGTTAAAGGCTTCCTTTCTGTGCTCTGTTGATTCACTTTTAAGATGTGGAAGGAAGATACTCACCACATCTGAGCTACATGAAGTCTGGCCACCAAGTTTGTTTACAGAATGGACTCCTAGAGAAACGTCTAGAGCAGCAGTAGCACTGTTACTTGTCCAATCTCAGAATACAAGCATATGATTTATGTTTGCTTTCTTTCAACTTCCCTTCAGCACCTAGATCAGGTCGGGTGCTGCCAGCTTTCTTTCTGATTAGTTCTCTAGTTTGGCAAAAGTTGTGATTTTCTAGTCTGAGTCGCACTTCAGGCAGATCAGGTCCAGTTTAGCATTGGCAGTTATTCTGCCTCAATGGAGGGAAGTTATTTATTTTGACTAACCACCATAAATTTTAAATCCATATCCATTTCCCAGTGATAGGCCACCATAGGTGACTCAGGCTATCCTCATTTGTATTAAAATGTGCTGTCCCTATAGTTTTCTTGTATCCAGAGAGTAATACAGCCATATGGCTATATTTGTTTAACATCTCCATGTCACATAAGTTGGGTATTTTACTTTACATTTATTAAAACCTTTGTGTGTGATCCAGCTAAGCTATGGAGCAGTGTTTGGGACCATCATCACCATTGCCAGAATTATAGGAGAGGATACCACAAAGCTAGTGGCCAAGCCAAGAATGTCCACTACAGGGGGGGCGTGGCCAACATCATGGCCGGGTAGCTGTAATCCTCGACAGCTCCACCAGCCCCGATCTAATCCTGACATTAATCCTGTCCCTCGACGCCGCAAAAGGCTGGGAGCAGCGAGGGGAGCATCCCCTGATGCTGGGACGCAATAAGCTGTGAGGCAGTCGAGAGCCTCGGAAGGAGGAGAGCCCTTTTCACGGTGAACTCGGGCAAGGTAATTCAAGATGGCGCCGCTCTGACGGAACCGAGCGCCATAGAGAACAGAGAGCGCTCCGGCGGAGACCCGCGGCTGATAGAGGGTCGGAGCGCCAAAAGACTGCCTGGACTGAGCTGTGGATGAGCGGAGACACCGGCGCGCTCGTCGGCTCGAAGTGCACCCCTGGAGCGCTGCGGAGTCGGGAGGCATGAATGCGGCCTGACGGAAGAGTCTTCCTGGTGTCCGGCAGCCACACGAGATGGCGTGGCGGAGCCTCTTGACGGTGCAGTGGGCTCGGTGAGACGCTGCGCGCCCCCAGCAGAAGCCAAGGGTGGCTGATGGTGCCCAAGAGCGGAGCGAAGCCCTGTGAATCTGCTACCTCCCGGACCTAATAGGGCACAGCCGCAGTCGCAGCAGGGGCCTTGGAGAGCGGCCCAGAGAGTGACGGTCCCGGTGAGCCCTAGGCGGTCTCCCATTAAGATAGTCTCCGTGAAGGGCAGCCTGGGCAGACAGAGGCTGACAATAACTGCTTTGAGGTAGGAGCCTGGGAGAGCTGTACCTACAACCAGTACAGGAGAGACACAGAGCCGCCCCCCTCCCCAAATTGATAATCGGGCGCAATATTCAGAGACCTGGGGATAGAGAGGGGAGCAGTCACTGGAGCCGCGGGCCTCTACACCTTTTAAGAGGTAAACCCCGCGAGAGCAATAACGGTGTCCCCCGCCTGGCTGGGTCCGTTCAGGCAGCTTGGGTGACGTCAGACCCGCCAGTGCTGGCCCCAACCCTGAGGCGAGATCCCGGGCGAGATTTCAAGGGAGGCTGCACATAGGTAATATAGGAACCCCGAGCGGCGTACCAGCAAGAAATTAAAAGTAGTCGCGACCATCTATTTGCCAATAACGAACGGGCTGCTGGAGTCCATTCATAACTCCGACCAATGCTGGGCTGGCACAATTGGTAACTTCCCGGTATGAAGTAACGGCGTGGAGTGAGGGGTGCTGCCAGGAGCTTGCGACTCAAGGCAACAAAAGCACCTCCCTGTTCGTGCCTCTACCGACCTGAGGCGAAACGGCTCAGGGTGCAAATCATCCCAGTGAGACAGGAAGGAAGGCTCCAAAAGAGACACTGCTGTGCACCCCCCTGGGACCCAGGAGCTGACACGAAGTGCAAAGCACAATTCGGAGGCACGGAAACCACCTCACCCGTAGACAACAAATACAGATATAAGTTGAGGGGGGAAGCAACCAACTAAGAACTTCTACCGAATCGACCACGATGGCAAAAGACAAAGAGCCTAAATCAACGAAACAGGGGAAACTGGACCGGTTCGCCAAAGTGCTCCCCACAACAACAGGGGCGGAAGGAGATAATACATCTCTCTCTGACAATGCAGCCATACTGCAGGCGATCCACGCATCCAGAGAGATCCTGGAGGGGAAGATGGCTGAGTTTCGCTCAGAGGTAACACTATTACGTCACAACCTGAGAAAGGTCTCTGAGAGAGTGACTGAAGCTGAACACGGTATCTCAGAGGTGGAAGATTCCTCTCGTACCATGCGTAAAGAAGTGACGGGACTCCTAGCCTCGATGAAATAAGTAGCCTGGAGAGTCGGCGACGCAGAAAATAGGGCCTGTAGGAACAATCTCCAATTTATTGGATTTCCGGAAGGCACAGAAAGAACGGATCCAGGCCAATTCCTCCTATCATTTTTAAAGGACCCCCTCCCTGAAACACAGTTCTCACCATGCTTCATTATAGAGAGGGCACACAGGATGCCAAATGTCCGCCCTCCGCTGGGGGCCCCCCCGAGGCCCTTAATTGCCCGTTTCCTAAATTTTCAAGATCGTGATTTAATACTTCGAGAACTGAGGCAAAAAGGAGAGATCAAATATGCAAACACACGAGTGATGGTATTCCCGGACTATTCTCGAGACATGCAAAAGCAGAGACGAATTTTCGATCCAGTCAAGGCGAAACTTAGAACACTCGGGATCCAGTACATGCTACTTTTCCCGGCTAAACTTAAAGTCATCTTCCAAGGCACCACACAGTTCTTTCAGACCCCGGACGAAGCATGGTCCTGGATCGAAGAACGACCCTCACTGGGACGTAGAACAACTCAAACAGAAACGGTCCAACCAGACAAACGACTGAGATCAGGTCAAGAGAGACCCAGAGAGAAACATCTGAGACATGCAACGAAGGCACGGAGAACCACTACAGGAACGCCGCTGCGACCTACAAGATCCAAGGAGGATAGGTCACAAATCTCGGACTCGGAAGAAGACACAACACGAGGAAACGTTGCCCAGGCCCTTCGAAGATCGAGTGAACGTGTTACATCGGAAATATCGGAGAGAGAAGACTCGGCGGATGCGGACAGTGAACATCCACTACTTAGAGACATCTAGCAGTTGGAGGCTCCAGATCCAATACTGATAACTGCAAGTAGCCAGCAGCAACAGCAATCCAAGAACGGCGAAGAGGAATGAGATGCAGGGGCCGGACGGCTGCCAAGAGACAGTAAGACATGCCCAGGGCCTTGCAGACTTATAGCCTTTTTGGCCCAACGGGAGGACGTTCATTGTGATCATATAGTACGTTAATACATAGTTAATTGCGGTGGGGATGGAGGGAGGGATACAGACCTCTTTGTGAATTACCCGTGCTATAGTTGTCATGTTGACGAATTGGGGGGGCGGTATGGGTAACGGAAGAGCGTGGGGGGGGTAAGTTGGGAAACGAGAATTGTTGTGGGACAAGTTCAATGCAGGAGAAGTTTTATTCTGAACGAGTTCAAATGGATACCGAGATTAGGATGGGAATGGGAGGCGACGAGAACACTGGTGGGAAGAGCCAGAATTGCGGTGACTTGCTAACATCTCTACAATGGTTGAGGGTCGATACACAATAATGACGTGGAACGTCAACGGGTTAGGGATTAAAATCAAGCAAGGGCTAGTATCTAGCTATCTCGAAAGACTCAAATCTGACATAGTCCTCCTACAGGAGACACACCTGATGGGCTCCCAGTGCTCCTTCCTGGGAAGAGGGCAATACATCACCTTAGCGCATGCAGGATTTACCAAGGGCTCAAGAGGAGTAGCAATTCTAATTAAGAAATCGCCCCCCTTCCGTGTCATCAAACAATGGACAGACCCCGGCGGGACATTTGTGGGAGTGCAGGGGATTTGGAATCGCAAGAAATTCCTGCTTATTAGTGTTTATGCCCCCCCACGGCTACAACAGCGCACACTAGACAAACTTGCCGAGATACTCGTGCAATCAGGACCCGCCACGCACATTATATTGGGAAACTTCAATGATGTGATCAATCCTCTTTTAGATCGCATGCAGGTAAATCCCGGGACACGTGGGCCTACACATTTGGCTAAATTTCAAGACGCACTCGGACTGACTGATCTATGGCGACGACAACACCCAAACATGCGTGCCTATTCCTACTTCTCGGGAGCCCACAGGGTGTTTTCCAGATTGGATTACCTCTTTGCTCCGGTGGGGGAGGTGGAGACTATAGAAAAGGCGGACTATTTGGCGAGGGGTATATCTGATCATTCGCCACTCTTGTTGACGGCTGGGGGGAAGAACAAGGAACATAGCGAGAACTGGAGACTGAGCGCATGGGCCTTGTGGGATACAGAAGTTGCCAGGGAAATCCGTGTAGATTCAGAACTATATTTTAAAGAAAATTAAGGCTCTGTGACATCGGCGGCCACCCTATGGGAGGCATTCAAGGCAGTGATCAGAGATAGGGTGCAAAATATAATCGCACACAAAAAGAGACAGGAAACCCAGGAGATAGAGCCCCTGGAATGTAAACTATTAGGCCTGGAAAATAATGCGACACCCGAAATAGATGGCCATACCCTCCGCCAGATAGAAATAACAAAAAGGGAATATCAGGCGTTGGTAACCCAAGAAGGTCATTTACTAGCCACCCAACATCGATTGTATGAGACGGGAGACAGAGCGGGGAAACTCCTGGCCTGGTTGAGTAGGAAAGAGATGGAGGCGAGATGGGTGACATCTATTCAGGAACATGGGCAAACATACACAACACCTAAAGACATAGCGGGGGCTTTTGCCCGATACTATGCGGAACTCTATAGAGCCAGAACACAGGTTAACGAGATACAAATAGCCGGTTATCTGGAAGCAATCGAGGTTCCCACACTCCCCCAGGAGGAGCGGGATATGTTAGACAAGGATTTGACCCTTGAGGAGGTGATGGAGGCCATTGGACGACAAAAATCGGGGAAAACTCCGGGTCCTAACGGGTTACCCGGGGAAGTTTTTAAACAAAACAGCAGTCTACTGGGCCTGCATTTAATAAACATTTTCCTAGCGTCAAAAGAGGAAGGGATACTCCCACCTGATCTTCGAACTGCCACAGTGGTGGTGATTCATAAAGCGGGGAAACCCCCAGGGGAGTGTGGGTCATAGTGACCCATATAGCTGCTCAACATAGAAAGAAAGATACTGGTCACTATTTTGGCGACGCGTCTCCTGGCGGTCATTACCCCCCTGGTACATAGAGACCAATCAGGCTTCATGCCTAAATGAGCCACACGATTCAATCTGCGTAGGCTGGCCAATTGGATTGACACGGTTAAGAACAGAGACAGCCCACACTTACTCCTCTCACTCGACGCCGAAAAGGCATTCGACACAGTGCATTGGCCATTCATGAGACACACCCTGAAAAAATTTGGATTCGGTCCGACCTTTCTGGAATGGCTGGCACTCCTTTACGCAGAACCTGAGGCCAAAGTTCGAGTT
Source organism: Calotriton arnoldi (assembly GCA_963921515.1). NCBI lineage: Eukaryota > Metazoa > Chordata > Amphibia > Caudata > Salamandridae > Calotriton > Calotriton arnoldi. The sequence goes on along the minus strand of CAWUFW010001721.1, from coordinate 2,507,665 downwards.
AACGGGGTGACCTCGGGGAGTTGGTCCGTTCAGCGGGGCACTAGGCAGGGATGTCCCTTGTCCCCGCTATTGTTTGCCCTGATACTGGAGCCTCTGGCGTATGTGGTCAAATCCCACCAGGGGTTGAGTGGCTTTATAGACGAGAAACAACTTTTAGATGAAGAGCGCATATCCCTGTATGCAGATGATATTCTGTTATATATTACAGACCCGGCCGCGACACTCCAGAGAGTCCTACAAATATTTGAAGAATACGGTCATAATGCAGGTTACAGAATCAATTGGAGTAAATCTACCCTATACTCAGTGGGAGGCACCATAGAGACCTGGGAAAATCTGAGATGCTTGAAGGTGTCTCAAGAAGGGTTCCGGTACCTTGGCCTATACATTACCACGGACGAAACAGCTAGCCTAACCCATAATATCAAACGAGTTCTGTTAGATTTTCAGGAAGATGTTAAGAGATGGGGGAAACTAGTGGAGAGGTGTGGTGCAGCGGCCAGGGCAGCTGACTTCGGAGCACAGGGCTCACGGTTCGATCCCCGGCTCCGGCGGCAGCTCAGCTCAGCACCATGTGACTCTGGGCAATAGCTCACTTAATTTCCACGATGGCCCCCAGCGCCTTGAGACCCGTAAGTGTGAGTAGTTTGCGCTTTACAAATACGGATTTAGATTTAGATTTGACAATAACGGGCAGAGCCACCATGTACAAGATGGTCACACTCCCCAAGCTACTTTATATATTGCAAAACACCTATAGTAAAATACCTGAGAGCATTTTCGCAACCCTAAATAATGAATTACGTATACTTCTGTGGGATGGAGCGCACCCAAGAGTAGCGTTGCAAACGCTGCAACGTAACCCATATAATGGGGGTCTGGCCCTACCAGACATTAGAGCCTACTATAGAGCAGCCCACCTAGTTGTAATCAACGAATGGAACCACGTTGGAAGAGATCACCTCACATATGCACTTGAAAGACTCCAGTTTTGGTGCCACACACAACTACACTACATTTAAGGGGGTAAAGGTACTAGTCGACTCCTACCTGCTACCAAAAGGGTGTTTAAAGCATGGAAAGGAGCTGAGAAACAGATGAAATGGGATAGGAAACCCACAAGAGAAACCCCCCTATTGGAAGGGACGAGACTACCCAAGATTGGGAAGCTCAGAGGCTTTGGGCAGTGGGACTTGATAGGGATCTCCAAACTGGGGGACGTACTAGAGAAAGGTACCCTTGCACCCTTTAGCAAACTCCAAGCTACGTACCAATTACAAGGCACTCAAACCTATGCTTATCTTAGACTGAAACATGCCTGGCAGGCGGAGGGACTAGATGCCACGGTATTACCAGAATTTTCCCCCCTAAAGGGCAGACTTTTACAGGAAGAAATTCCAACCAAGGTCATTTCATTGACATATAGAACACTGATTAATAATATGCCCGACAAATTAGGACCACTTAGAACCAAATGGGAGCTCACCACAGGCCCAATGGAAGACACTGACTGGGAGGCTGCCCTCATGCATCCACGTGAAGTGGCAATAAAGCAAAGGTTACGCCTCATACAATACAAGATCTTACATAGGACTTACTTTGACAGAGCCAGACTGCACAACATGGGAAGAGCAGAAACCCCGGACTGTCTTGGATGCCGAAAAGAACGAGGCACATTTATACATACCCTATGGGAATGCAGTAAGATTAAAGTATACTGGACCAAGATACTGGGGGAACTTAACAACATATTGGATGCACAACTGGAGTTAGAGGCCAAATATGTTCTGTTGGGTATCCTCAAGGAGATCGATCTACCGCGTAGCAAGCTCACCTTGGCCAATCTGGGAATAGTAGTAGCCAAGAGGGACATAGCCCGATACTGGGGTGTCAATCAACTTCCAACACTTAAGGAATGGAGAGCCTGTTTAGATTTATATATGGTGGCAGAAAGAATAACATATAAAGCAAGGGGATGCCCACACAAATTCCGAAAGATCTGGGCTCCATGGATAGACTACTATAGGCTAGAAATCGGAGATGGAGAGGATGGAACGGGTTTGATAAAAGAGAGATCAATGATAGAGTTATGAAAATCACTGTCCCTGACCTGTTGCTGATAGGTGAAGATAATTTATATGTAACCCTCATTCACTGTAAATGTATGAAGACTGACTTAAATCTTTTGTTTCCCTTAGAGAACATCGTCGCCGCTCTTTCAGTCCTAAATAATTTGACAATGTTTTGCATCTTGTATATTTCGTGTATCCACGGTTTCTCTGTTTATATTGCTAATAAAAAAAACATTTATATAAAAAAAAAGAATGTCCACTACATAACTCATATGTTTTTGAGTTAGATAGGTTTTTATGAGATTACTCTTTGCTGGGGTTGATAAACTCTGATCAATCAGGTTTATAAGAGAGCATCACACGTAAGCTAATATCTGCAGAGTGAATCACCTCATAGAGATGGTTACCAGGACGTTTACCAGCGATTATGGTCATACTCTATGCTCAAAAGACTTTTGATAGTGTAAATTGCAGATTTCTTCGATTGACTTTGTATAAGAGGGCTTTGGGTCCAAATTTTGCAGCTGGATCTTCACTAATTATACCACTCCAAAGGCATGCACATTAATAAATGGCAGTCACTCAAACAGCACCCTATTTGGTAGGGGCATATGTCAGGGCTGCCCCGTCTCCATTTTGTTTGCCTTGTCAATAGGCCCTCTGTAGGCTACCATAAGGATGAACCCAGAGATCATGGAGATTCCCTTTGCCGGGAGGCAATACAAGATACTCTAATAGCCCAGCTACCATCCTTTGAGTGAGTAGCAGGTTTTCTGATTAATCAGGAAGTATCTAAGAGGCTTAACCTGAAACTACCAGAGGAGCAGGCTAGTAGACTGCAAGCAACACTTCCTTCTATTTGGGTGGGCACTTTCTAAATTGTTTAGTCATCATCTTTTCCAGCTCTCCAGACACTCTGCTAACAGCTCATGTCCAGCAGCTGACAAAGAACTTAAAGGAAGACTTGAACAAATGGAGATCCCTGCCAATATCATGGTTGGGGAGACTGGCAATTGTCAAATCAATAGTTTTCCCAGGCAGCAGTATCTATTTCAAGCAATGCTGACTCCATTCCCAAAGAAGAGATCATGCAGTTACAGAAAAGGATAGAAGACTGTATATGGAAGGGAGTTCAAAGGGCGAGGGCACCTAGGAAAATAATGACAGAACCAAGGTCCAAGGATGGACTATCTAGCCCAGACCTATGGCAGCCCGACTGCTACTCCTGTGGATATAGAGGGAAACAGACAGGGAATTCGTTCATATGGATAGAGCAGTGGTGAGCAGATCCATGGGGGACCCTCTGTGGCTCCCTAAGAAAGCAGACTTAAGAAGGAGTGCTGTAGAGCCCTTGCGCAAAGTCTAATGTGCACTGTCTGATTACTTTTCCGACCTCCTTTACACCCTTTCACTGTAAGACTATACTCCTTCATGGCAGGGTCCAGCCTTTGAAAGCAGGACAGAAGGAGAATGCTGAGTCATCATAAACTTGTCTGTCAGGAGAATGTTTACATTTTTTGAACAATGTGAGCTCAAGTTTCGGCGGTTGGAGAGAGATAGGCTGATGTATGTCCATCTCCGACATTGGATGATGCCCCCCACTAATAAATTACTCAAAGTTTTAGAACGATTTGGGGTTTTTTGAGATTGAACATGCTTGGGTAGTACTAGAATCCCATCCATACGGCTAAAAGCATTAGATTTACATTATTGATAAGGCTGGAAAAACCCTCATATGGAGGACTCCATAAATATGTATGGAGAGTTGGGCCTATGATAACGAGTAAAAGGCTGGTCTACAGGTTGTGTATGAGGGGAGTTGAGGTTCCCTTGTTATTAAGACGACTGTGAAATAAGAAGTTATACTACATTAGGGTTATGTAACATAGGATAACATTGGAAGGTGAGTTTATGGGTTCCGGAGTAGCGTGCTACTTGCCGAAAAAATTGTTTCAACACCCCATCAGGGGTAACAAGCGCTATATAAATGCAAGCCTTTTTCCCTCTTCTATCCCGCGGCTATCCTTCTGAATCCAAATAACTGACTAACCTATCCACCACTCAAATTACTTTCATATTTCAGTATACTAATTCAACACTAATCCTTTATGGGTTCCGGAGTAGCGTGCTACTAGCAGAAAAAGCGCTTCGACGCCTCTTATGGTGTAGTAAGCGCTATATAAATGCAATTACAATACAATGTATGTATATATATATATATATATATATTTTATTTATTTTTTATTTATTTTTTTCCTTCATCTTGGCTCAGCTTTCTGACAAGGTCTTGGAGAGACTGAAACGCGTTGGGTGTTGCTGGTTGCTCTAGTAAAACTGTAACCAAGAAATAAACAACTGGATTATCCGTGAGTGCGAGTGGAATTTTTCTTCAGAAATACTTGTGTCATATATATATATATATATATATATATATATATATATATATATATATATATATATAGTGCATTGTGTGGGGTTAATATCATTGGTACCATCATATACAAGATTCGGACATTCCTTTCACAGTCTCTTGAATCTGACACTAAAGCCTCACAGGTTTATTTGAAAAGAAGAGGTTAAGGGTTTTAATCAGAGTTTGGTAGGTGGTCCACTGTTCAGCCAGAGCAGCAGAGGAATTTACTCTGCTGCCTTTGCCGTGCCTGGAGTTCCGCCGGAGTGAGGGGCGGACAGGACTTTCGTTTTCATATATATATTTTTTTCCTTCATCTTGGCTCAGCTTTCTGACAAGGTCTTGGAGAGACTGAAACGCGTTGGGTGTTGCTGGTTGCTCTAGTAAAACTGTAACCAAGAAATAAACAACTGGATTATCCGTGAGTGCGAGTGGAATTTTTCTTCGGAAATACTTGTGTCATATATATATATATATATATATATATATATATATTTTTTTTTTTTTTCATCCAATGTGCCTTTGCGCATAGGAGATCACTCGACATTGCTTCACTGTGACATGCAGCATACCATCTTGTTTCACCTTAAAATCAATGCCGACGCGTTTCAGGATATCAAATCCCTTCTTCTTGGGCAGCAAACACGTAACTGAAACTCTCATGGTAATGTCATTTTCTTTTTAATTACTTCATAGGTATGACCGCCCCCAGTGGGCGTGTTATCCATTGCCTTCTGGGACATTGAGTCCTAACATACGAGAGAAATTATTTCCTTTAGTAAGGTCAGACACATAGTTTGCATTATAAATCCTTATTAACCTTAGTAGGCAGTGAAAACATGATTGCAGGCTTAATTAGCATATGAAGCGCTGTACTGTCCAAGTTCTGAAAGTTCAGAACTGCAGTCTCACGAGCTGGTTTGCACGTCTCCCCCAGCCAGCGATGGTGCTCCTCCCCACGGCCGGCCGCCGTGTATAATCTTTTCATCCAATGTGCCTTTGCGCATAGGAGGTCACTCGACATTGCTTCACTGTGACATGCAGCATACCATCTTGTTTCACCTTAAAATCAATGCCGACGCGTTTCAGGATATCAAATCCCTTCTTCTTGGGCAGCAAACACGTAACTAAACTCTCATGGTAATGTCATTTTCTTTTTAATTACTTCATAGGTATGACCGCCCCCAGTGGGCGTGTTATCCATTGCCTTCTGGGACATTGAGTCCTAACATACGAGAGAAATTATTTCCTTTAGTAAGGTCAGACACATAGTTTGCATTAAAAATCCTTATTAACCTTAGTAGGCAGTGAAAACATGATTGCAGGCTTAATTAGCATATGAAGCGCTGTACTGTCCAAGTTCTGAAAGTTCAGAACTGCAGTCTCACGAGCTATATATATATAGTGCATTGTGTGGGGTTAATATCATTGGTACCATCATATACAAGATTCGGACATTCCTTTCACAGTCTCTTGAATCTGACACTAAAGCCTCACAGGTTTATTTGAAAAGAAGAGGTTAAGGGTTTTAATCAGAGTTTGGTAGGTGGTCCACTGTTCAGCCAGAGCAGCAGAGGAATTTACTCTGCTGCCTTTGCGGAAAACCCGCCACCAAATTTAGAGATCTCTTCAAGGCAAGCAGAGCTCTGTATGACGTCAGCAGAGCCGCTGATGTTGTGGCTCCGTTGAAGGCACTGAAAGTTTGCTGAGCGTCTGACATGCTTAATGAGGCCCCTCAGCAAATTATTTGTTCTTCAAACAAGGCTTTCCCTGGCGGTCCAGGAAGACAAAACATGCCCATTGGAATGTCTGCCCTAAACGGGGAGCACAGTTTGAGATACCTTGAGCGCCAGCCCAATTTTAGCCCATCAGAGGAAACATGGCAGTTCCCCCGACTCTAAATAGAGCACGCGGACAGTGAGTTTCGCAGATAGGGAACTCTGCCACGTTTGGCACTAAAACATTTAAAATGCATTTGGTTGTTGAATGAAAGCCTTGGACAAGAGCCCAGTTGGATGCTCACTTAGTGGGACTCATGCCATTTTAGTTCTGACTGTTTACGAAAGAAGAGGCAATTAAGGCAAGTATTTTGAGGTAACATGTTGCTTATTGCTCTGAGCCATTGCATTGCTTCACAATGTTTAACAACCTGAGCAATCTGGAGATCTCACATTACAAGTGAGATGGACGAAAAAGTATTTTTGCATTTTTACCGAAAATCAGGGATGCTGCAGCCGACCTAATGATTAGGCAAGTGTATTACTTGCATGGCAGACCTGCTCAATTTAACACTATGCACACTTTGTTTATGTCTTTTTCTCCGAAAATGAAAGCTAATAAAGCAAATTTATAGGGGGCGTGGCCAAGCCAGGCAGCAAGATGGCCGCTTGGTGAAGTGGCTCTGCCAGTCGAGTACATTATCCGGCAATTATCCGACTAAAAAAATGCCAATCCAACCCTCTTACTGGAGGCAACAAAGTGTTTAGGCGACGCAGAACAGATTGATGTGTTCAGCCCGGCGGAGGATGATCGCTTACTGCAGGCGGCAGACCTCATGGACCCGAGGCCTGTGCTGGGTAATAGCTGCCTGAGAGACCGGAGAGAGAGGGCGGACCCACCAAGCCGTTGAGCTGAAGGCCGCTGGAACTGGGGCCGACTGCTGGGGCTGCCGGGGTGTGCTAAGAGGAGGACGGGTGCTGCCCCGGGACCGGAGCTGACGGTGGGTGCTGCCGGGGGGCTCGCAGTGCTCCCGAGAGAAAAGTGAGCGGCTGCTGCTGTCGGCGACCCCGGTCGCATTGGCCGGGTGACGCTGTGCTGGAGGGAGCGGTGGGTTGCCTGGCGAGTCTGGGGGCATCCCCCCTGTTGTGAAGAACTGCGTGGGTTGGCGGGCGCTGGGGCGAGACACGCTCCAGAGCCCGGGACATTCGCAAGGCCGGCGGCGGCGAAGTGTGCGCTGGGGAGTGGCCCGGGACGTCTGCCTAGCTACCTCGATCTACCAAGGTACCGTGCAAACACAGGCGTGGGGACCCGTAGGGAGCGAGACGGAGCTTCCGTTGCTGCTGGGCGCACCGGTTGGGCTGCACCGTTGGGCCCTGACACTCCCGTTGTGAGCGGCGGAGGGATTGTCCCCGGCGCGCCGGCTTCCACTCCGCTCCCCCCCCCTCTGGTTTGGGGGTGATGCGCCGCAGCTTCGCTATCATCGCTGTGGACGGACGGCACGGGGGGCCCACATGGTGCGCTTTATACTGCTGGCGGTGCACGGAGGCAAAACCACCCCATTTTTGGAACAGTTTCTCAGCAAAGGGGGAAATACATGCCACAGTATCACCAACTACAGGAAAACATACGGCTGCACAACTGGTCCTATGATAACAGAAGGAGCCCCTGAAAAAAGCACCCAGATACACAAAAGTGGGTAATAAACTCACGGCCGTGCCAGCGGGGAACTAGCTGCAGCTGGATTGCCGGGAATTGTTGGCGGCTGGGGCGGAGACCAAATCAAACGCACAGGGACACTGTTGGCACACAGTAAAAAGACATTGGGGGCTTCTTGCGTACTGGCAGCGACGGGAGGTAACCGCTCCGTATAGTCCCAAGTCGCGGACATATTTGAAGTGCTACTGACAGGGTGAGCGGTGTTCATACCCTGGGAAGTCCCTCGCATCAATCAGAGTGCCGTATAATGCCACTCCTGCATTGCCTGCTTGTTGTTGGTGCGAAGCACATGTCGGCACCTGTGTGCTGACCGCCGCCTACTGTGAGGAACTAAAACCGGAGGTCGACGCGAGCGCGGTGCATTGGCTCTAACGGTGGGTGCGCTGCTGCGTTGGAGCGACGCTGGGACCAGTGTCTGCCTTCGGCCGGAGCTTCTTGTCTCTGCGCGCAGGGTGACCGGGCTGCTCGTGGGAGTGTTAACCAGAGACTTCACGGCCTGCAGGGTGCGTCACGGCTGAGGTGCCATTATGGGTAAACCGGACAATAAACAGGCCAAAATAACCTTTGAAAAACGCACCACGAGACTACAAGATATGGGGTCGACGCCGGTCACCTTGGTGCCCGAGACGCAAATGGAACCTGAACAGGAAGACGACATCAAAACTATGCTGAGAGAGGTAAAGGTCAGCTTGCGGGACATAGATTCTAAACTGGACTCTCTGGTGCTGCGAATGGATCATGTCTCACAAAGAGTAGATAAGCACGAATCCCGCATAGATACACTGGAAACTAGGGTTTCGGATTCAGATGACCGCCAAGTGGAAACGCACGAACGTCTACTTCGCATGGACAAGGTACTTGAAGTAATCAAAGCGCGTAATGAGGACCTTGAAGCGAGGTCAAGAAGAAACAACGTCCGTATCACGGGTATTCCAGAATCTACAAACATAGCAAACATGGAGCACTACATCGAAGGGTTGCTACGAGATCTGTTTGGTCCTGGTCTGTCAGAGATGTTCCTGGTGGAAAGAGCGCACCGCACCCTGGGACCTAGACCCCCCCCTGGTGCCCAGCCGAGGCCGATACTGGCTCGTCTTCTGAACTACAGAGACAGGGACACTGTTCTACGGATGGCCCGGGAGAAGGGGGACATACAACACCAGGGAAATAATATTGCTTTTTACCCGGACTTTACACAGGCTGTCCAGGCAGCGCGACGAGAATTCATTCCAGCCAAGAAGCTCTTCCAAAAGTCTGGTACAAAATATGCTATGCTGTACCCTGCGAAGCTCAGGGTCCAGGCTGGGGGCAAACCTATGATTTTCACTGAGGACAGCGCTGCTTTGAAGTTTGCAAAACAGACGGCGAGACAGCAGCAGATGAGAGATTCGGCAGCTGCGGCCTCTCCGAACAGTCAGCTAAGTGACAATGACTAATGTGTTTTGTCAGATGGTTGCCGAGTGTGCGGTACACAGCCCGCAGCCAAATGTCCCTATAGTTATAATAATTGTTTACAGTTTAAAATGTGCTGGCAGTAAATAATTCTACTCGGCCACCCTGTTGCTCCTGCGACAGGGCAGTTTGCCTGGCAAATCTTCGCCCCCTCGGGATGATTCCCCACAGCCCTGGGCTTTCAGGGCCTCTGTTTGTAAAGGGATGTTCGGGGTATGCACAACCTGATTGGGGGGTTGGTGTGGGAGGTGGGTGGGTTGGGGGTGTTGTCGCTTTTGTTTTTTGTTTTTTGATGCAGTACACATCAAGTATCATATTGCACCTGCCCTGGAGGGTCAGCATCCCACATGCCCATTATACACACAATACACACTCTGCTGGATTGTCTAACAGTTGTAGTTACGCCCCAGGTCACTGGGGGGTTAGAATGGGGGGGTGGGTGGGCCAGGTGGGTTCTTGTTAGTTCCTGTTTATTGCAGTGCATAGCTTACTTTTCACTGGATACTTCGCAAATGTGGAACACGTGTCATTATTCAGAGTTCGCCCCCACACAGCAGGAGGGATACTACAGGGAGACACTGAACCTACGCCTAGCTAACCGAGACATTGGACGCCATAGAGACATATCTTCCTATCGACCTCAATGTCTACACTGACTTGCATCACTTGGAATGTGCGTGGTTTAAATGACCACAGAAAGGCGCGGCTGGTGCAGTCATACTTAGTGAGACATGCCGCGGATGTGTGCCTCCTACAGGAGACTCATCTGAGAGGTGTAGCTTGCGATAGATTGAGATCAACTAGGTGGAGTGAGGTACATACATCTGGTTACTCAAACTATTCCAGGGGAGTGGCCACATTAATAAGACGAGGCATTCCCTGGCAAACGGTTAAGGTGGTCAGCGACCCAGAAGGGCGATATTTACTGGTACTGGGGACATTATTTCACAAACGGGTTCTCATTGCCAACATCTATGGGCCAAATGTGGATGAACCCACTTTCTTTCAGCAGGTATGGCACCGCATACAATCTATGGGAGACGCTGCGCTAATCTGGGGCGGCGATTTTAACACTGTAATGTCGCTTGAGGAGGACAGAGTCGGCATCTCACGCACACATCACCCACAGGCTGCCGCGGTTCTGAAGGGATTGCTTGCTGATTATAACTTAGTTGATACCTGGCAGGTGTTTCATCCCAGAACTCGAGAGGGCACATGTATTACACTGCAGCACCAAGCTTGGTCACGGTTAGATTTCTGGCTCACATCTCAAGACCTCCACTCCTGGGTGACGGAGATGACCCATCATGCCCGTACCCTGTCGGACCACTCACCTGTCACGCTGACTATGCAGGTGCCCAAACCCTACATACAGCCATTTACGTGGCGCCTACCACCTAACGCTCTTCTCGACGCAGCTTTTCGGGAAGAGATACATACACAGATTACAGACTACTTTGAACATAACATGGGCTCCGTGGAGACCATTAGCGCGCTATGGGAGGCATTCAAGGTGGTCATCCGGGGGCACTGCATAGCGGGCAGACCAGGGTACTCCGCGATATTCGCGGCAGCCTCAGCAGGCTTGATTCAGAGCTGCGCGCGCTGGAGACACAGTATTTCGCAACACCTTCAGCCACAACAATGGGGCAGATCCGTAGTAAACTCACGGAGTATCAAGACGAGGCGGATAGGGAGGTACGATTCCTACACAAACACGCAACCGCGCGTAGATATGGAGAGGGAGACAGGCCAGGCAAGACACTCGAGAATTTGCTGCGCCCACCCAGGGGCTCCACCTTCATCACAGCGCTTAATACCCCTGCTGATGGTGTGGTACACTCTCCAACAGATATTCTCTCCACTATGCGAGATTTCTATGCACAACTATATACCTCTCAAACAACTCCACCAGATTCGGTCCTTGAAGACTATTTTGATTCCATAGAGCTTTTGTGGTTTGGTAGAGTGCATCGTGAGTACCTCGACATACCATTCACTGTGGAGGATGTGCGACAGGTCATTGGAAGCATGAGGGCGGATAAGGCGCCGGGAGCGGATGGCCTCACCGCAAAGTTCTACAAAGAATATTCGGAATTACTGGCCCCTCAACTCTTGGCGGTATACCAGGAGGCACTGCAGGAGGGAATTCTTCTGGGCTCGATGCGCGAAGCTATTATAATCACTCTTTTAAAACCCGACAAAGACCCCCAACAATGTGATTCATACCGTCCACTCTCATTAATAAATCTAGATGCCAAGATCTTCGCCAAACTTTTGGCCAACAGGCTTCAGCCCTTGTTACCATTGATAGTCAGACCGGATCAATCTGGTTTTGTGCCAGGCCGATCAACCTCCCACAACCTACAAACCCTATTTGGGCTGCTGCACTACCTCGCCCCACATGTATCCGCCATTGCAGCTCTTTTAGACGCCACTAAGGCGTTCGATTCTTTGGAATGGGGATTCCTGTTCCCGCTTCTTAGACGATTAGGCCTGAGCCCACTTTTCATCCGGCAAATTCAACTCCTGTACACGCGACCCACTGCGCGGCTAAGGGTAAATGGATTGATCTCGGAGCCAATAGTCATCACACGGGGCACCAGACAAGGTTGCCCATTGTCGCCGTTATTATTCGCGATTGCAACAGAACCATTGGCAGCTCACCTGCGGCAACACCATACAAACAGGGGGATTGGATTTACAACCAGGGCACTCACCGTATCAATGTACGCGGACGATATCACTCTATATATGGTTAACCCCAAAGACAACTTGTCACCCATGACGCGTGAGGTTGTACGATATGGAGGACTCTCCGGAGTAAACATAAACTGGAGCAAGTCCGTAATTCTCCCGCTTACACCGGGAACCCAGGCTTTCGCGACTGAGTATCCGTTTGTCTGGGCGTCCGGTCCGATTCGATACCTGGGCATATGGTTTAGCAGTAATCTGCAGGACTTGTGGACAGCAAATTATGGAAGGGTGGTGGCCTGGATCGAAGAGAGGGTAAAAAGATGGAAGACCCTTCCCCTTTCTCTGGCCGGACGCATAGCGGTGGCCAAGATGATCATACTGCCGAAACTCTTATACCTCTTCGTAAACATTCCTTTGCCTCTCACGGTACAATTTTTTAAGCGCCTCAGGTCATTGATGATTGAACTGGTGTGGGCCGGTGGACAGCCCAGGATATCCTGGGATGTATTGACACTTCCACAAGCGCAGGGTGGAATGGCGGCCCCGGACTTTGTCCTCTACGCATATAGTGCACAGGCACAATTCTTGCACTTCTGGGTGCACCCCACACCTTTTCAGCCACACGTTGCAATTGAAACAGATAGGGTAGCACCTCTCCCAGTGTCCACAGCACTGTTCCACCCATATAAACGCCCCCGCGATGAAATCGATACGGTGCAAGTTCTGAGATGGGCATGGGAGGGTCTTCGCAAACGGGCACACTTAGACATACTGTACGCTCCGTCCATGCCACTCCAAAACAATCCGCTAATACCTCCGTATCTGGAACCCAGAGCACAGAAATGCGCATCCATGCATAACATAAAGAAAGGAGGTGATCTCTACCCCGAAAAAACGTTTCTCACACTACAACAAATGTGCGACCCCATACCACCCTCAGCGCTAGATATATTAACATGCTATCAGATCCGTGCTTCCTGCAAGAGTAAATTCCCCACATTTCCGGAACCGCCGCAGACGCTGCCGGCACTAGAGAATCTATTGGCGGTGGAATCGAGGCGGAAACTCATATCTCGAATCTACAACATCACACAGAAAGCATTTCCGATCATTGTCCCGACCTCTCGCAGGGCATGGGAGGAGGATCTGGGGGAAAGCCTCACGGATAAGCAGTGGGATCTCAGTTGTAGACAGTTAGAGCGATTGTCACCCAATTACCGCCTCCGGCTCATCCACTTTAAGTATCTCCACCGCCTCTATCGTACACCCATACAATTACATAAGATGGGGCTGCGGGAAGATGACGGATGTTGGAGGTGCAGTGGCCCTGGGGCGACCTTCTTACATTTAGCATGGCAGTGTAGACCAATAGCAAACTTCTGGATAAACATACTGCGACACATAAAAGCTATCACTGGGTTGGACCTACCCTGCACGCCGGTGGTGTCCTTATTGGGAATCCTGGAGACAGCGCCACCTAAACTACGCAAACTACCGGAAATACTACTTTTAATGGCTAAACGACCGGTGGCTATAAATTGGGGAGCGTCCCTGCCCCCCACGACGAAGGGATGGGTTGCAAGTGTGACATACTGTAGGGCACAGCTGACAACTTATTGGGAACTGTTGCCAATGAGATCTCGTCCTAGAGATATATGGGAACCCTTTGTGAATTGGCTAAATTCTGCGGCTGCAGAGGACTTGTGACACAACAACGATTGTAATGTATGTATATGGTGCGGTCGTTCTCAAGATTATGATGCGTAATACTGCCCTGTAAATGTGCGTTGAGATACAATGCTCCCTGATGTAGTTGAAAACATGTACTTCCTCCTGCTCAAGGTAATGTCATGGTGGGCTTTGATTGTCGGAAATGTAATGGGATCTCGAATTGCATAGTAGACTTGATGATGAAATCTGCACTGCACTTTATGTTAATGTTGTACATTTTACTAGAAATGCAAATAAAAAAATAAAAAAATAAAGCAAATTTGTTCCCGCTTCTAATATAAAGGATCAGTGAATTGAATCTTTATGTGCCCACATTACTGACTATTGTAAAACAGATGTTCCATGTTCTCATTTCAACTGCTTGTAGCTGATTCAGTCTCCTTTTCTTTGCATGCTAGAACTTGTACATATGAAACTGAAAGTGCTAGAAGTCAACAATAAATATGGACGGGGTGAGATACTCACACATGACATAGGGCCCCTTGATGTACGTAAGACGCTTGTTGGGATGGAAAAGTCCTCTGCATGGTAAAAGACGTGTACTCCTGCCCTGAGTACACAACTGTACTGTTGTCTGGATCCCTAATAATGATTTTCTTTGTCATAGGCGAACACAGATCATGTGTATGAGCCATGACACAGGCCTGTCGCATAGATTACGGTCTTGTTGGACCGAGAGGGGTGCGCAAAGCGCTACCCTCATAATGGTGGAAGGCTACCGCCTTCACCAGGAGTTAAGCAGTATGAGCTTGATGGTGGATGGCAGCATACCATGTAGTGATCAGTAGGAGTGAGCAGGTCCTTTTTACCCTCCATCACTGGAGTGAGGCCTACAGGATCACTCAACTGTTAAAAGTTCTACTGCTGAGTGCTTAACTCACCCTTGGCCTACATCAGTTAGATGTAGAGTGCTGCACAGCGCAGGAGTAGTGACTCTGCGCTGGATGTATGTGTCCCTAGGAAGGGTACAGTACAGCAATTACATGCACAACAAGCAGTACATGCATGTTTAGTGTATGCTTGCAAGTAGTACATTACATGAGAGATGTAGTGCTGTGCAGTGCATGAGCATTGAAAGCATTTGCTGGACGTATGTGTGCTTGCAGTGTCAGCATGATGTGTCTGTGTGTGTGTGTTTGCAAATAGCAAGCCATGGCACAATACAGAAAGGATACAGTTCTGAGCAGTGCACACAGAATGTTTGTGTGTGTTGATATGTGTGCCTGGGATGGCACAATACTTTGGAGATGACAGTACTGGGCAGTATGTGTGCTGTGTAAGTACACTGAGTGAAAGTATGCCTGCAATGGTACCTTAAATGGGGGACCCTGGGTTCCATTTTGGGAATCCCAGGCCTGCCTGGTGAAGACATGAGGAGTAGAGGAATCCCCCAGGCAGATTAGTGTATTGCTGCATTCCTGTGAGCTGGGTGGGACACACTGAAGGAAGGGAGATAGAGACTCGACTCCCTCTATACCACTCAAAAGGGTGCTCTTTGATTCAGTGATAGATCACAAGGCAAGGGCCTGGACACATCTCAGAAACAATATGGGGTTGATAAGGGAATCATAAAGAGTAGGGCTGGGATTAACCATTTGAAGTACATATCTTAGTGGCTGACATCCAGGTGTCCCTCCTATGGCCTGTGTTGTGGAACTATCAGCTTTGATGTCTCTCCTGTTGTGTCAGACAGCCTTTCAAGAGAAAGAAGAGAGAGAAAAGTGTACACTTCAAAAGAAGCAGAACCCCAACATAAAACTTCAAAGACCCAGACCCTAAATCACATTTGGTGTCTGGAAATGGACTATATGAAGGGGAGGTTGAGACCCCAAAATGTGTTATCTGCCAAGCAGCCAGATGGGCTGTGTGAGGAGCAGAAGCTCTGCAAGACTTCTGCCTTTGACTAGAACTGGAGGCCAAGGCCTGTCAGTCTCCTTGCAGGGTGAGGGGACATCACCCAGGGAAACCAAGACCAGTTGCCCTAGAACCTGGAGCACCTGCCCCTCTGCCAAGACCAGTGCGACCTGTGAGGGAGAGGAGAGCGTTGGAGAGAGCGAGGTCCTATGGGGAGTCCTACCGAGAGGACTTCCAGTGCTAGGTATGATTAAGATGGCTGTGCACTGATTGGGTTGTTGTGCAGGAGTGAAACAGTGACCCTCGTATGCCAGGAGGGGGCCACCATGGACTAAGTTGTGCATCGAGTACTGTGCGGGGTGCAACAAGTCTGGACTGCCTTGTTGCGGTGACCCTGTATGCCAGGGGGGCAACCATAGTAGTAACTGTGCTGACAAAGTGCCAAGACTTGTGTGAGCCTTAGCAGTGATGCAGTATGCCACGAGGGGCTGCCGTTACTGAGTATTGCCAAGTTCAGGCTATTACCTGGGAAAACTGAAGCTGATACCTGCAAGTCAAAATGGAGCACCAAGACCTGCTTCATGATCAAGCTTATGGACTCCAAAGGACGCAGAGAGGACTTTGCTCCATCGCTGCGACCCGGTCAGGAGCAGGAAGATCAACCCACTCTCCCTGTGTGCGGAAAAGCGGAACTTATTGCACCAATGGAAGCCAGGAGCACCTCAGATTGCTGTAGAGGCCGGGAGCACCACTAGAGAGAGCCTGCATCTGCCGGGTGCTGACACATGCCCTGTGAGCAGCCCGACTCCGCTGAGCAGGACCAGAGCATTGCAAGTGCCCACAGTTGGGGCACCCACTGAAACGCTGAATGCTTCTGTCCTGCAGAAGTGGATAAGACCTGATTCGGGCCTGTCGGGCCCCAGGGGACTCGCTGCGGCACCATAGACAATTTTAACTATTTCTTGAGAGTCAAAGGGGACTCCTGAGTAAGGCCTACTAGTGAGCATTCCCTGGTTGCGTCCATCAGTGAATGGGGAATGACCCCAACCAAATTGCAAAGAAGAGTGAGGGACAGGGATTTGCCAGATAAACACTAGAGCCCTGATCCCAAGGTGATTGTGTTGTTGCTTACGAATGTTGTATACTTCTTTGAATGCGTAGCGTTAGAAATAAAATACTTATTTTTCATATAAAACAAGTATTTGACTGGGCATTGATTTATTGACCTTACTGAGTGCACTTTGAGTTATGAGTTGTGTTAACTAATTTGTATCTACCCTCCTTCCCATTACCCCGAGGGAGACTTTGACTGCTCATCCACAGCAACCACTGGGTGTCAAGTGCAAAAGGTATACTTGGCTCAGCTGCTCCTGATCCATAGTTGGTCAGGGATTGAGACATCAGAAGCAAAAGGCCTCAGCCACCATGGTTGGGCCCAGTAGCTCTTGCATGCCCTGTGGCCCTCTGAAAGGGGTCATGACAACACTTCTTCTAGTCAATTGCATAGCCGTTTTTTCTTCTGGCAGTCTCGAAAGTAGGAATATACAGCAACAGTTCCTGATCTGCAATTCCATTTCTCAAGCCATCCCACAATAGGGAAATTTCCACAGGTTTCATTAGTACCCCTAACCCTCCTGTAGCATGTACTGATATCTCAGTATTGTGACATCCACAGAGCTTCCACAATCCGTCTCTATCTTTTTTTGCACGATTATTACAGTAATAAGATATCCAAAGGGCTCTCACCATATAGCCCTGTCATTTCATGTAGCATGCACTGATATCCCCATAATGAAACACATGTGAAGCTTTCACAAAATACCTCTATCCTAATCAGCACCATTCATCATTGCCACAGTAGTGAGATATCCAGAGGGCTCTTACAGTGTAGCTCTGTCATCCTAGCTTTCGCTGATTTTGCAGTTCTGAAACATGCACAGAATGTTCACAATGCATCTCTGTTCTAATATGCACCATGCACTGTTATCACAGAATTGAGACATCCACTCCACAGAGCTATCACAATATACCTTTATTCGAAATTAAATCTCTGGAGAGATTATTCATCTTCCCAATGAATCTGATGTTGAGATCTGTATAACCTTTATGTTCACAGTTTTGAAGGTCTTTTTTGAAGTGTCATAGAGAGATCCCAATATGGCCCCAAGAAAGGTGGTGATGTCAACTAGATTTAGACTAATTCCATTTAGATACGTGCACAGGGGCTACTTTATGCTAGAGAGACTGTGGAGGATGTGGTAGAGTCTCGCCAGATTGTCGCAGGTGCATCGGTCACAGAGGGGATTTATATCACAGTCTATTCCTCCAACGACCCGTCTCGTCCCAGTAGGCTAATTGCTGAGCTATCTGACAATGGCATATATGACCTCCTATGCCAGTCCTATAGACAACAGCAAGTCTCTATGTGGCAGTATTCAAACCATTCAAGCTAAGCTCTACAGAGAACCTACTCACAACTACAGATCCATAAATAGAGAAAACCTCACAAATATCAACATAGTGCAGACTGCTCTCACCCATTCGACTAGCAAACTGAAGTGTGCACTCATCAATTGCAGATCAGCTAGCAAACATGCTGCCGACATTTACGATCTCATCCTCTCTAATGATCTTGACATTGTCATCCTTACTGAAACATGGCTAAATAGTTCCTCCTCTCCCATCCTAGACCTACTGGTCCCTCCTAGTCATGTCATAATCCGCCTAGACAGAACCGTGAAACCTGGTGGCGGGTTAGCCTGCATTTATCGAAACACAATCTCAGTTAATCAAGCCGACACCGTCTCTTTATCCTCCTGTGAACATCTCTGCATCAACATCTCAAATGACATGTACCTCACTAGCAAACTTCACATAATATACCACCCCCCTGGTGATAATCTGCCGTGCATCGAAGAGTTAATGGAAGTCATTACATCCAACGACAACTCACAAGTGCCGCAGATTTTTCTGGGAGACTTCAATCTCCACTGGAACAACACGAATGATCATGATGTTAGTTGTCTTAAATCCTTTCTGTCAGATCATGATCTGTCCCAATTCTGTGACAGTCCAACCCTCAACAAGGGAGAGACATTAGACCTCATCATAGCAAAAACGAACAATGTCTCATTAGACTCCATTATCCCATGTGATTGGACTGACCATTACAGCATTTTCTTCTCCATCAATATTGAGGTAACTCCAAAAAGATGCCAACCTACAAAAACAAAACAATGGAAAAGGAATATCCAAAATATCAACCCTATCGCCCTGGTAAACCGATGCAACTCTGACCTGATCCCCACGACAGGCATGGTTGACGTCCATGGCCTCACAGACTTTTACAATTCCACTATGCTTGAAATACTTGACTCTACAGCTCCCCTCCAAAAAAAAAACGTTTCCACCAAAATCTCCAAATTATGGTTCAATGAGAACCTGAACTCTGATCGGCGCATGCTAAGATCAGCTGAACGAATATGGAAATCGGTACCCTCCATTGAACACCTAAATCACCTTAGAGCGCTGAGGAATACATACAGCAGGAAAATCTTAAAGGCTAAGGCAGACTTCTTTAGAACCCAGCTGAACCAAGCCGTTAATGGTCCCAAACAATTATTTGAAATTGTCAAACAACAATCGCGCAACACTCCTAACGCTACGGAATTAAGCGAATCGGCTACCCCTAATTGCGATGAGCTTGCCAATTTCTTCATAGAAAAGACAAAAAAATTGAATACGACATTCAATCTAAGAATGCCCTTCCACAAGCTACTGCTCATGAGTCTACATTTTACTCACAGATCAAGGACCAATTTAGTATACCGATGGAAATTCCAAAAAACAATGCCTCTTGGCACACCTTCACGCCCATCCCTGAATACGAAATCTATAACACTCTTCTAGCGATTAACCCCTCCAATCACTTCTCTGATCCCTTACCTCCTTCATTATTCAAAATGATAAAAAACTTCTATACTACCCTTATGGTCAAAGATTGTAAACGCCTCTCTTAGGCAAGGCACCATACCTGACTGTCTTAAAGTAGGGCAGGTAACACCCATACTAAAGAAAGTCAACTCCCTCTCCTCAGATCTCAACACCTACCGCCCTATATCCAACATCCCCACTCTGGCGAAACTGTTGGAAAAATGTGTACAAATTCAATTATGCAACCACATCAAGAACTACAACCTCCTAGACAAACACCAATCCGGCTTCCGTCAAGGTCACAGCACTGAATCAGCACTCACCCACATAATGGACGACATATTAAAAATGTTTGACCATAACGAATCATGTCTTTTGATACTTCTTGATTTATCCTCCGCTTTCGACACGGTTAAGCATGACAACTTACTGTCCCTACTGGAACGAAGGATGGGCCTATCTGGCCCCGTGCTACAATGGTTTACCTCCTTCCTAAACAACAGAACCCAAAGAATCAAGATGAAGCAATCACTTTCTCAACCCTCCATGGTCACCCTAGGGGTTCCACAGGGCTCAGCACTATCACCCAGTCTTTTTAATCTACTCATGGAACCCCTGGCAAATGCGCTGAACTCTGCGAACATTCTATATCACCTGTATGCAGATGACACACAACTGTACATGAAAATCTCCTCTCCAGAAGACTTCATCTCCCTCTACGCTATTCTACATAATACTCAAAGTTGGCTCACTGGCAACCACCTCATGCTTAACACCAAAAAACTGAATTCCTCCTCTTCTCCCCCCCATCACACACCCAAGATAGACCTATGGCTGAAGCATCTAACATCATTTGACTGCGTTCCCCACATCATTAACTCCACGAAATCCTTGGCAATCACCTTAGACAAACACTTAAATATGCAGGCGCATATCAGTAATGCCACCAAGGGAGCTAATCATCAGATGAGTATCCTAAGGAAACTTAAAACCTTCCTCCCACAGACCGACTTAAAAATGGCGGTACAAGCCCTAGTGTTACCAAGATTGGACTATGGAAGCACCACTCTATGCGGACTTCCCAAATACAAGCTGGCCCCGCTGAGGGCATCTCATAACGCTGCGGCCAGGTTGGTCTCTGGAACAAAAAGAAATAACCACATCTCTCCGACCTTGAAAGATCTGAACTGGCTACCCTACGAGGCAAGAATACAACTAAAGATCGCCTGCATGACCTATAAAGCCCTGCAGAGCAATACCCCCAGTTACTTAGCACAAAAGCTAGAGCGGTCGGGAGGTTGCAGACATTCGCGAAGCGCGAGTTCACTACTACTAAACCACAATCCTTCCACAAAAAGAGAACGGGTTGCAGAGCATTCTCAGGTATCGCACCGAAGATTTGGAACTCCTTACCTCCAGATGTACGCAGAATCTCTTCCTCCTCCTCCTCCTTCAAAAAAGAAGTAAAAATGCTTCTAATGAACAAATTCCCATCCTAAGACTTTAATTCATACGTGACTGTTAGCCACATATGTTATCCTATATGCCACTGTCTACCTCTTTTGTATTGACTGTCGAATATTGAATGTATGTATATTACCCCAATCATCTAATGTTTCCAAACGGTGTAATGTAAAGTGCTCTGATACCCTCTAGGGTCATGTTCGCGCTATATAAAAACTTTATAAATAAATAAAAAATAAATAAAATAAGTACTGTGATGCAGGGCTTCTGGATGGAGGTTAACCATTTTTCTATCAGAGGTGGTGGGTTGGGAGACTGTTGCTCACCCCCAAGGTCATTTTCATTGGCCTAGTCGAAGACACAGATCTTGTGAGGGGGGGGCAAAAACATAAATACATTTGGGGTTACTATTGGCCAAACAGGATATTGGTGGAGTAGATAGTTGTTGAGGAATGGTGATGGACTTTAGGTAGACACTGTTGAAAGCACCTTTATTCCTTATTAGGTGATGCCCCTGTAAACAAGCCAAAATATGTGGGCCTTGGATGGCCAACTTCAACCTTTCTGATTCCGAGTGATGGAGTTGGGACAAACTTGTTTGTGGGAGGTCTGAAGAAATGTACGCTTGTTTTTGTAAGCTTGTGGTGAGTGACATAATGCTTAGTTCTCCTGTTCCCATCTGTTGAAACTGCGTATGCACTTAACGCTGTTTAACTTCGATGCCTTAATTCTCTACCTACAATGAATGTTTTTCTGAAATGCCAATAAAGTTTCTCGAAAAAAATAATGTTTTCATTTCTTTGCTATTTGCCGGGATACACAGGAGAGTATAATCTATCATCCTGCCCCACAGGGGAAGAGAAAATACATCCTCCATGGAAGGGATCCCAACTATTAATCTGTGCTTTGGAAAGAGCTTACATTTTGGAGATTCCCTATTTCTTGACTGCCATCTAATCTTCCGACCTTTGGCCTCAGTTCCTATCAGGAGCTACAGCCCAATTAGCCATCTCTGAGAGAAGAATAGTGGTCCGGGGAGGCGAAGGAGGGACTGCTGTTAACGCGCCCGAGGGTTACAGGCAGCCGCGAGATGGAACAGGGGGAGGCGGGGGTGGGGGGGATGTTAGCGGAGAACTGGCCAACCATGTTCGATAGGGGCAGGCATATTCACACCGCCCCCCCTCCCCCCCCGAAACCCCCCTTCCGGCAGGTAGCTGTATCTTGGCATGGGACAATACAGGCACAGGATTGGTTGGTCATCCTTTCAGGTTTAAATTTCTTTATTGATTTCAAAACGAGAAATTATTAACAATAATCACAGCGATTATATAAACAAGTCTGAAGGCCCTGCGCACAGGGTGGCTCTGTAATGAAATTATTACAAACCCCACAACTCCCTCCTCCCCCCCCAAAAGGAAAGAAAGAAAAGTGAGTCCTCTCTCTGTTCGCTTGTGGCTTGGGCCTATGTGTGCGTCTAAGTCGGTTGTGATGGTTTAATTGCTGTGTCCAGTTCGGGCTGCATGGGTTGAGTGAGTCGTAGCAAGCGCAGGTACTTGGGACAGGTTAGTTCCCTAAACTCAGAGGTTAGTATGGCCAAGAATGGTCCCCAGAGATCTTGAAAGGAGGATGACTGGTTGGCAAGGGCAAAGACATTCTCTCCATCCCCAAGGTCTGCTCTAAGCGGTGTAACCAACCCACGTTTGTAGGAAGTTTAGGGGTATATTCACAAGAACGTGTGATAACTACCGCAAGAGTAGCGTAACGCAACTTTCAATATCGCAGCCTATCACGGGAAAATAACCCCGTGTCAACGTGGGATTCACAACAAGGCGGTACCATGCGATAGTCACCAGATAACGCGTCAAATGTCAGCGTGAAAATCAAAGCCACGCCGAAAAAATGCGAAACGCGACGGGAGAAATCATGCGATGAGGCCAATCGCGGTACAAAAAGTAGCGAAAAGCAGCCTCAGGCCTGCAAATCCCATGCGTCTGGCGGGAAATTGCACCATAAAAACCACAGACACAACACACCAGAAACAAGCCAAAGCACGTAGCAACATGGATGCACCCTGACCCAGCGCAGAGGGCAACGCGAACCCCACAACCCCTACAGACCACCAGCAAGGAACAACTGGGTCGGGGAAGGCCAAGGAGAAAAGGGAGAGGAAGACGGGGTGCAGACCGCAGGAAAACAAGACCAAGGCCACGGAGGCGACAGAACACTACCAGCAACTGACCCACAAGCAGACCACCTGGAATGCAGTCGGAGTGCCCAGGAGGCCAATCCAGGAGGCCAAGAGGCGCCGGCAGGACGTGACAACCTAAACCAGGTACAAACCCGCTGCCAACAGGAAGGCAGCAACGGCGACAGGAGGTGGCAGTCCAGCGCAACAGGAGGAGCTGGAGGAAACCCAGGCCACAGTCATCAGTGTGGAGAGGGTGCAAGGAGTAGGGAGTACAGACACAGCTCGAGAGGACGTCACCTGACGCAACAACAACAGGGTGAGGATCCAACAGGGACTGGGGGGACGGGGGTTGATGGGCACAATGCCACACATGCACAATGAGGTGTAACACACTGCACACCCACAATTACCCAGGGACATGTCCCCCATCCCCGTGGCACACTGCAGCACACACACATAGCAATCACAGCACATACCATGACAATGTGGCACAAAGTGCAACACCCACACTGCAGAACAGGGGACACAACTGGGTCCACCCAGGCGCAGAAACAGAACAATCACATTGGACAGGGCAGGGAACTGTGAGATGCACATCTACCCCTACAACCCCACATCAGCCATGTAGGCCAAATGTACACTGTCCCAACTCAAATAGCCACCACTGCCCAAACAGTCACAATGTACATTGACACACAGTCTGCATGTCGACAAGAACAAGGCGCCTACAGAATGCCAACATGCACCTCCCCTTCACAATGCAGAGGGACAAACAACACCTCTAGCAGGTCAGAACAGACAACCCATCAGTGATGCCCGAGACGAACACCACACCCCCGACACCGACGTCCTACAACAGCCCATGGACATCCCACACAACCCACCACCAGGACCAGGGCAGACAAGCTACTCAGAGGAGAACCCAGCCCCTGCAACAGACCACACAGCATGAAGCACCCGCAATCACGGCTGCCTCACAACACTTCACCCACCCACATATGGCACCCCAGTGCCAGGTGGCAGAACGCCAAAAGGAGGTGGCCCAACAGGTGAGGGTGTTGCCGAACCCATGGAATGCGAACTAGAACACAGACGTGGGTGTCCAATACCCTTCAGGGACCACCTACATCCCACAAAGGAGACCCACACCTCCACAGAGACACATGCACATATCATGTTGAACTGGCTACGGGCACGTGCGCCCGGCCCCTTTATTGGCAGGGCCACATGCACAGTGACGCCTGTGCTGGATGTGTGTGGGGTGAGTATAAGCCAGCCCGCACGGAGTGCTTGGTGCTGCCAACATCCTGAACAGTGGACACCAGTGCAATGGAAACAGTAAACACGAGCATAACAGAGTCAAATGCAGAGCAACATGGAGGGATCCGGAGTAAGGACAGAGGTCACCCAATATTCAGTCAGGAGGTTCCGTGAGTTGCAGTGCACTGAGGTAGGGGCACTAGAGAAGAGTGCGCTCATGTGAAGAAATTGCTAGGATTGGGTCCCTTCGGGTTAGTCCTGATGCAGATGCAGTGGGGTGTGTTACACCTGCATCAACTTCCTCATCAACGTCCCAGGTCTCCCACACTGCCTGAGGTGACAGTTGCGTCCGCAGTCCACAGCGCAATACCCAGTATTAGATCCGGGTGTGTAGCTTGACTACCGCCACCAGTCTGCATTCCTGCCTTGGGGCTGTTGCCACCTGCCCTCCCAATGTCTGTGCCTTCTCCCGTCCGCACACTTGACACATCCTCCTCATCATGGTCCCAGGTCTTCCCCACTGCATGAGGTGACATTGCTGTGCAACCTCACAACAGCACAAAACTCAATCAGTAACGGACAATGGCTTGCGGTGCACTGAGTCACTGGCACCTGGAGTGCTGAGCAGGGTATCAGGCTGATGATGGCATCCACGACAGGTCTGAGCAACACCATAGGTCTGTCAGGACCACCGTTTCGACTCTGGCAGATGTCGGTTGGAGGTGGTCCTTGCGGTGGTGGCGTGTGCCTCCTGCGGTGATGCGACGTCCGGGCCGGTCAAGACTCGATGCTTTGTGTGGGCCCTGGTGGCCCGCAGTTGAGGCCGGAGGATGCGGACAGCGCAGGGCCACAGACACATGGCGTTGATGACCCCAAGACCATCGCTACAGAGGCCATTCAATGTCCCAGAAGGAGGGGTCCCAGGCCTGAGCAGCACAGAGTTAGTGGCCCCGGATGCACTGCGGCCGGCACAGGCACCCAGCCACGGGACTGTGACTTGCGGTGCAGCCAGATGGGCCATGCGACCTGAGCGGGTCCCCATCAATGTCCCAGGTGTATGTTGCGAAGGGTTTCGGGGGACAGTGGAAGGTGTCCTCCAGGGCATGATGCGGAAGGTCTGATGTTATCTGGAAGCAGTAAATGGAGGAGTGAAAAGCACAACCCTTGTTTCCACCAACAATTCGGTATCAGCTACATGAGGATGAATACTAGCCCCTAGTCCATAGACTCAAACGCCACCAATGTGCGACCAGTGAGTGTCCATGAATGTCGGGGAACACAGTTAGTGGTACAGGTGCTGAGAGGGTATGCTGTCTGCGATGATGCCGGTACACAGATGTGAACTCCAACATTGCCAAATCAAGACTCTGTGACCTACGGGACCGCAGTGTAGGCCGGAGGCAGCGGTCAGCATGGGCCCACAGACACGTGTCGTGTGCCTGTGATGCATTGGTTTGCTTCACTGAAAGCAGGGAGTTCATCCGGTCACTGCCATGGTGTAATCAAGACTCAGTTCCAAATGTGTGACCTACCTGTCCGTGGTGTAGGCCTGAGACAGCGGTCAGCACGGCCCATTCGCCGAGTGTCGCCGGCATAGGTTGGATGGCCCCACCGGCCTGCATAGTTCAGGTTCAGTGGCACCACGTGTAGCCGGCTGACGTTGAACAGGGTTAGTGGCACCACGTGTAGCCAGCTGATGTTGAACAGGGTTAGTGGCACCACGTGTAGCCGGCTGACGTTGAACAGGGTTAGTGGCACCACGTGTCGCAAGAAGCCCATATGGAACTATGCCTCACTGATCGGGGGGGTCTGGTGCTATGGTCGCAGTCCCGGATTTGGGGTCACTGCCATTCATGACTCAGGACACAGTTTCACATATGGGACCTACTGGTCCGAAGAGTAGGCCGAAGGCGGCAGTGGAGTACGTCAACGAGAAAGGAATAAAGCGGGCCTGTGTCGTGGAGGCCGTGGCGGTCTGAGGTGGCTGCCAAGGTCACGGGCCTCAGGCTTGGAGCTTGCGCCGACACGTGGTGGGCCCTCCTTGACACACGCCGGTGTCGGCAGGTGATCAGAGTGGCCTGGCTGCGCAGGGGCGGGCCTGACAGGTTCGTGGTCCAGCGTGCCGGGGTCCGGGAGGCACACAGCATCGCTGGCAACTCCGCTCACGAGGACGGCGTCGGCCTCGTGGCGGTGTGGGAGGCGTCGCCCTGGCAGAGACGTGGCTCTTTCCGGAAGAGGACCACGCCCAGTCCTACGTGCTTTTTATTCACACCCCTACGCTGGCGTGGCGTACGCCGGGCCATTCCCACTCCGGTGACGCTTAGGGGGGGGCGTAACAGGCAACAGTTCCGCGAGGTCCCCCAATGGCTGGGGTGACATGGTTGCGTCCACTGTCCACTGCACTCCATACACCAGCGGTGTATGTTGCCATGGATAGGGGTGTGTTCTGCATACTGCGGTGTGTCCAGCACATCTCCGCCACCCATGGCATTGTGTACTTTCCCAATCATGTTTCTACTACATCCTTCACACATGCCTGGTTGCCACCTCTCCACACATTGGGCTATTATGTGGCTGTGGTGCCATGCTGTTGCTGGCTCATGTTCAGGGCTTGCTCATGTGAACATTGTAAGTTGTTCTGTCGTGTTTGGTGGGTGGGCATGTTGTTGTGCCTGTTGTATGTGATTTTGTGACGTGTGCATTGCCAGAGTTGTGATTTGCATGGTTGTGGAGTTGAGGTGTGTGGGGTGTTCATTTGGATATTGCCAAGGGGCTGTGCATTTCCCTTGTTGCCATCCTGGGAACGCTGGTTGATGATGGACTGTCGGAGGATGAAGGTATCATGCACACTGGCTGTGTATTTGAAGGCGACATTGTTGGGTGTTCCACGGTGTTCTGTTGTTGCCTGCACATTGGTGTGAGACGTGTGCTTCCTGTTGTGGTGATTGTGTGCTGTGTCACCAGGGGGCACAGGTAGTACATGTGTGCTGTGTATTTCCCTCAACACGTGCATGCATCCTGCTATGGCGTATGGTCCTTGCTTGGTCTCCAGCGGATCCTGCGCATTGTGTTGTACGTATGGGGACTGGGGTACCAGGGTGATGGTGATGTCCAGGACAGGTGTGGGGGACTTGGATGTGGCTGGCTGTGAGACTCCTCCAACTCTGGCGGGTGTTGGATGAGGGGTCCCAGGGGCCAACAGGTGCAGCCACGCCATCAGCTTTGTGTGGGGTGGGATGTTGGTTGTCCGCTGTGTTGTTGCCGTAGGCCTGTTAGGCGATGATGGGCAGGATGCGTAGGTTGGTTGTCCCTTTCAGCCTGTAGTGGACGGTGACATTGTCAGATGTTGGGTCTGTGCGGCTGGTACATTTCCTGGGGTTCCGCTGTCTTTGTCTGCGCTGCGTCTGTGGTGGTCCGGGGGGGGTTCCGGGTGTGGGTTGGGGTCCTGGGGTGGTGGAGGTGGGTGTTGTGGCCCTCTTGGGTGTCCGGGCCGCATGATGGGTGGCTCCATGGCATCTGTTGCCCTTCGGATGTGGCCCTGGGCTGTGCTCCCTTTTGTGGTGCTGGCTGCCGTCCGACTTTACACCAGGTCAGAGCAGGTGTAGATTTCCTGGTGCTAACGTGCCTTATCGCCTGTTTTGTGTTTTTATCGCGGATGTGGCTGGTCGTTGTGAATGTTGAGGTGTGCTGTTGTCTCGGCTTTTGTCACGGGAACGCCTACTCTGCATCTCATTAGCGATATTTGCGGGGGTCCTCTGTGGCAATGTTTTTTGCGGCTGCTATCATGGGTAAACTGGTGCTGTGGGCTGTTTACACCGGCTTGTGAATGGGGGGGTAAATTTATCACGACTTTGGCTGCGATAAAGTGCCGTTAATTCGGCGATAGTTCCTTGTGAATATGCCCCTTAGTTGTTCCCCAATGAGCCAAAATATGCTGGTGGGCTGCCCCAAGAGCAAGTGCCATCTGTCAGTCCCTGAGTGCCTTAAGCGGGAAGGTAAGGGCATTCGGTAGGCCCAATAATACATAGGCTGGGAAGCGGGGGATTTGAGTATCGAAATGTTTATCAATGTCATCCAGCACTTGTGTCCAGTAACTGGAGATATGAGGGCATTCCCATAGTAAGTGGGTTAGTGTGCCAGGTGATCCGCAGGCTCTCCAGCACATTGGGTCTCGGGCTTGGTCGCCTCCGTGAAGTTTTTTGAGGGGTTAAGTACCAGTAGGTAGCTATTTTAGTGGCGGTTTCTATACTAGCGACGTTTCGAGCTGTGTGGCTCGCTCTGTAGTATATATCTGTCCATTCTTTCTCCAAAAGGGTTCTACCGATTTCCCTTTCCCACCGCAGCTGCCCCGGGGATTTAGCGATCTTAGGGGCCCCCCTGAGTAGGCTATACATCTCAGTGATTAGGCGGGAGTCCGTGTGCTTGGTTATCAGGGAGTAAGGTGCCTCTGTGCCTCGTCACGTATCCCCGCTTGCAGTACCGAGTGTCTGATCTAGTGGTATCGAAAGCGTTCAGCCTCGGGGAGGCTCTGTTGTGAACGGAAATCCTCGAATGTTAGCAGGCCATTGACGTCGAAAAAGTGGCCGATAGGCCTACGGCCTTCTCTGGACCATTGGCTATATGTCTTTGTCTCTAGGCCCGGCGTAAAAGCAGCGTTGCCCACAATGGGGGTCAACGGTGAGGGGAAGGTCGTTAGCTTTCGAGTCGTGGCCACTCTATCCCATGCCCTCATATGAGCCTGTGTGACCTCCGAGAGGTTGACACTACGGGGATGAGCATCTCTGGTAAGAAAGGGGATCCCCCATAAGGCTCAGCCCGCCACCGCCCTATCCATAAAAAGCCAATGCTTTTCGGATTCTGGGTGGGACCACTCCACGAACGCTCTTAGTTGGACAGTCCAATAATACTCCTGCAGATTTGGGATAGCTAGGCCTCCCTCTCTCGGGGATCGGTAGCATAATTCTCTACGCAGTCGGGGTCTCTTGTCACGCCAGATAAAGTGTTCTAGATCCCTCTGCAGTGAACGTATGGCTCCGGGCGGGGGTTCTAGTGGGAGGGCTTGGAAAAGGAATAAGATCTTCGGTAAGATTGTCATCTTGACCACTGCAATACGGCCTAGCCACGAAAGGGAACATGGCCTCCATCTACTTGGGTATTCCCGTATCCGTTGGAATAGTGCAGTGTAGTTGAGCGAGGTGGTGTGTTGTGTATTAGCTGCAAGTTGTAAGCCCAGGTAGGGTATTGCTCCCTTGGCCCATTGTATGTGATTATCGTGCTTCAGGTCCGCTATTGTGGCTGTGGTTAGGGACAGTCTAAGTGCTCGAAATTTCTGGATGATGATCCTAAAGCCCACCGCTTACGAAAAAAGTTCTAATTCCACCAGGAAGGCGCGCAAGGATATTTTGGGATTTTCAAGAGTGGCTACTATATAATCCGCATACAGGCTGATCTTGTGTTCGTCCCCCCAAATTTCACCCCAGTCACTAAAGGGTTGTCGCGTATTCTTTGGGCCATGGGCTCCATATAGAGAGCGAAAAGGAGTGGGGAGAGAGGACAACCCTGCCTTGTGCCTTGTTGGATAGGGAAGGGGGCTGAAGAGCATCCGTTCACCCGGACAGTTGCAGACGGGGTAGAGTAACTGCTTAAGATCCAGCTCAGAAATCTTTCTGGTATGCCGAAGTGTCTCAGGGTCACCTCTAGATACGGCCAGTGGACCTTATTGGATGTCTTTTCTGCATCAATAGATAGGATCATGCGTTCAGCTTCAAAACATTGGGCCTTATCTATGATATGCAGAAGGCGTTTTGTATTATCAGCGCATTGGCGGTTGGACACAAAGCCCGCTTGGTCTGGGTCTTTCAGACCCGGTAGAAGGGGGGAAAGACACTGTGCAAGTATTCCTGTGAGAAGTTTAAAATCTACATTGAGGAGGGAGATTGGCCTGTAGGACTCGCAGTGTTTTTTATCCTTGCCAGGCTTAGGTATCACCACTACTGATGCCTCCAGCATCGTTCGCGGGAGAGCGGATGTAGTCCCAATGGAATGAACACTCTCACCAGCACAGGAGCCAACGAGGAGCAAAAGGTTTTATAGAAGAGAGCAGGGAAGCCGTCAGGGCCTAGGGACTTAAGCAGTTTCAGCTTGGAGGTAGCTGTGATAGCCTCCTCTATTCTGATCGGAGCTTCAAGTGATTCAGCCTGATCTGGCTGGAGTTTTGTAACGTTAACCCCTTGCAGATACTGGGTCGAGGCGTACCGAGAGAGTTGTTGGGCTCCATAGATCTTTGCATAGTATTGGCGGAAAGTTTCCGCAATGTTTTGATCTGATGTTTATTCCTGCCCGAGTGAATCAACCACAGATGAGACCCTGGTGGCTTGCCTCTGCACTCTGAGTTTATTAGCTAGCAATCTCCCGCTTCTGTCTCCCCCTGTGCAGAAGTTGTGCCTCAGTCTTAGTGCTGCGTATTCGGACCTATTTAAGTCTAGTCCCGCTAGTTGGGCACGGGCCACCTTTAATTGTCGCCAGATCCTAGGAGCACCTGTCCTTTGGTGTATGCGCTCTAGCTCTTGGACTTTTTGGGTTAGTAGGTCTCTCTTCTCCCTGTGAGTCTTGTTGTCTGATGAGGCAATGGCAATGAATTCTCCCCTGACAACTGCCTTCAGGGCGTCCCACAGGATTGCTACAGGGGTTTCGGGATTATCGTTTGTGTCTAATTAATCTGTTTTCATGATTTGTTTTACAACTTCTGGGCGGTAGAGCATGATGTCTCTAAGTCGCCAGGTCCGTGGTGGGGGGGGCGAGTGTCTGGAAAGGCTAGTGTCATGCTCACTGCCGAGTGGTCGGAGAGCGAACGGGGTAGGATGTTTATCTGTTGTACTTGGGGCAGCACAGATTCAGTGGCTAGAAAATAATCTATCCTGTCGTAAGTCTTATGAGAGTGGGAGTAGAAGGTGTATTCTCGGTCCGTGGGATGTAAATTGCGCCAGACGTCTGTCAGTCCTGCGTCTGCTAGCATGCGCTTGCTGTCCTCTGTGAGGGCTCCGGACTGCCCCAGTCGCTGGGCTGATCTGTCCTTAATGTTATCAAACGCTAGATTAAGGTTGCCTCCGATTATTATCGTCCTGTCAGGGGATCTAGTGACCTCAGCTCCCGCCCTGCGTAGGAATCCTTCCTGACTCTTGCTTGGCGCGTATACAGAGCCTATAGTAAGGGTATGGGGGCCCATCTGGATTGTATGGGTCAATAGTCTGTCCTTAAGTTCCGCTGCCCTACCCGCCCGGCAAACTTGGAGGAGATAAGAATAGCCACCCCTGCAGTTTTTGTAGTATGAGATGAGAAGAGTTGGTGGGGGAATGCCTTGGAGCGAAGTCTAAATGTGTCCCCGGGGAGTAGATGCATCTCTTGGAGACAAATGTGTGCCCCTGTGTTTTTGAGGTATGACAGGATGGCTCTCCTTTTAATTGGATTATTGAGGCCTTTCACGTTCAGTGAGATTATTTTAAGTGGAGTGATCATCTACCCTTACTACAGAGATAGCGATAGGACTTCAATCTGTAGTTCAGAGTGGCAGAGGTTATCCGGGAATCATCTCTAGGGAGGGCTGGAGCTATTGACGTTGCTTTGTGAGTACTCTTCCTGTGCAAGTTATGCATGTCTGGACAGAGAGAAGGACGAAACCCCTTAAAAACAATACTACTAATAAGGAACAATAACTGTTGAACATGTAGAGTGTCCTGGGTGGATAGACCCATTAGTGAGGGCGTGAGATGTCAGCAGGGTCCGCTCCGTCGTCCATCCCGCCCGCTCCCCCCCTCCAGCAGTGGCGGGGGGATCAGAAGAAGGCCACAGGTTCCCAGACCGACCTCCTCTTAAGCAAGTCCTAGTGTAGCGCTTTGCTGCTCATTCAGGGTGGCCATTGTCCTCCACCAGGGTGGCCAACACTGCCTTTCTCTCCCTAGCGATCGTCTCACAGTCTGGTCTCAGGCAGGTTGGCGACAATTCACTGTCCGCCATTTAGGGACTCTTGGGAGTCTGGCCTCAGTGCCGGACTGTGGATTATCTCCTTGTGCTTCTTCCTCCATGTTCAGTAACTGCTTAGCTTCCTGCAGTGATCGGATCTGATGTGTCTTCCCCTCCCATCAGAATATTAGATGGAACGGGTGGCCCCAGGGGTATGGCACCTCTTTGGCTCGCAAATGGAGCGTGACCAGCCGAAACGCTCTCCTTTTTTGCAATGTTGATGTGGCAAGATCTTGATAGAGTAGAGGTTTGTGGCCCCGGAACTCAACTGGGTGATTGTCTCTAGCTTTCCGCAAAATTCGTTCTTTGAGCTGAAAATCGTGGACACATGTAAGAATGTCCACTGGGGGGGGCGGAGGTGATCTTCTCGGGCCCGCTCGGTGCGTGCGGTCGAGTTTGATTTTTTAGTCCGGCGGAGCTCCTAGGATTGAGTGGAAAAGTTCCTCCATGAACAGAGCAATGTCTTGGCCCCCCACTCTGTGCGGGACCCCCCGGATACGTATGCTGTTCCGGCGGGAACAATTTTTCAAGTCCTCAGTGTACGACTGTAAGTCCAGGTGCTGGTCCCTGAGGCGGAGGACCTCTTGCTGTAGTAGTTATATCTCCTCGTCTCTGGTAGTGTTTTGCGTCTCCAACGAATTCACTCTATCCCCCAGCGAGTCGAGATTCCTGCACGCCTCTCTGATTTCTTGAGTCAATTCCTTCTTCATTGTCTGTAGGTCATCTTTTAACGCGGCAAACAATGCTTCCAGAAAGGATCGTGTGATAGGGGCCTCAGGGTCATCCACTCCCCCGTCCGTTGACAGCCCCGGCGGTGGGTACTGTATTTTGGCACTGGCGGATGGTGTTTTAAGTAGGAGCTCCCTCACTGATCGCTCTTTCTTCGTTTTCCCGGAAGCCATCTTTTGTTCCTGAGGCGTACCCCTTATGGGATGTGTGTCTCAGTGTGGCTGGGGCAAAAAGAACAATTGATGGACAGAATGCAGAACAATGTCATACATTCACCCCAGTACAGAGATCTGGGCCTAACTCCATTGTTTTTTTGCTCACCATGCCATTCCAGTTTGAACCCAGCCATATGCAAATCAGTCTTGACCCTATGCCTCATGGGAACAGTCCAGCCCGAACTGCCAGGCCAGGTCCTCCCTGGACTGGAAACAAGCATCCTAGGACCGGTTTCCGGGTTTCACCCCTCATCAGCCAGGATAGCTTGACTCCAGTGGCATGGAGAGCACGGGACCCACATCTGGGCATACCCGTCCCACTCGGGGTGACAAATGCAAAAAGAACAATTGATGGACAGAATGCAGAACAATGTCATACATTCACCCCAGCACAGAGATCTGGGCCTAAATCCATCGTTTTTTTGCTCACCATGCCATTCCAGTTTGAACCCAGCCATATGCAAATCAGTCTTGACCCTGTGCCTCAAGGGAACAGTCCAGCCTGAACTGCCAGGCCACGTCCTCCGGGACTGGAAACAAGCATCCTAGGACCGGTTTCGGGGTTTCACCCCTCATCAGCCAGGATAGCTTGACTCCAGTGGCATGGAGAGCACGGGACCCACGTCTGGGCATACCCGTCCCACTCGGGGTGACAAATGCAAAAAGAACAATTGATGGACAGAATGCAGAACAATGTCATACATTCACCCCAGTACAGAGATCTGGGCCTAACTCCATTGTTTTTTTGCTCACCATGCCATTCCAGTTTGAACCCAGCCATATGGAAATCAGTCTTGACCCTGTGCCTCATGGGAACAGTCCAGCCCGAACTGCCAGGCCAGGTCCTCCCTGGACTGGAAACAAGCATCCTAGGACCGGTTTTGGGGTTTCACCCTCATCAGCCAGGATAGCTTGACTCAGTCGCATGGAGAGCACGGGACCCACGTCTGGGCATACCCGTCCCACTCGGGGTGACAAATGCAAAAAAAACAATTGATGGACAGAATGCAGAACAATGTCATACATTCACCCCAGTACAGAGATCTGGGCCTAACTCCATTGTTTTCTTGCTCACCATGCCATTCCAGTTTGAACCCAGCCATATGCAAATCAGTCTTGACCCTATGCCTCATGGGAACAGTCCAGCCCGAACTGCCAGGCCAGGTCCTCCCTGGACTGGAAACAAGCATCCTAGGACCGGTTTCGGGGTTTCACCCCTCATCAGCCAGGATAGCTTGACTCCAGTGGCATGGAGAGCACGGGACCCACGTCTGGGCATACCCGTCCCTGTCGGGGTGACAAATGCAAAAAGAACAATTGATGGACAGAATGCAGACCAATGTCATACATTCACCCCAGTACAGAGATCTGGGCCTAAATCCATTGTTTTTTTGCTCCCCATGCCATTCCAGTTTGAAACCCAGCCATATGCAAATCAGTCTTGACCCTGTGCCTCATAGGAACAGTCCAACCCGAACTGCCAGGCCAGGTCCTCCCTGGACTGGAAACAAGCATCCTAGGACCGGCTTCGGGGTTTCACCCCTCATCAGCCCGGATAGCTTGACTCCAGTGGCATGGAGAGCACGGGACCCACGTCTGGGTATACCCGTCCCACTCGGGGTGACAAATGCAAAAAGAACAATTGATGGACAGAATGCAGAACAATGTCATACATTCACCCCAGTACAGAGATCTGGGCCTAAATCCATCGTTTTTTTGCTCACCATGTGTTAGACCTGGCACCATTGGCGTGGGTCTCCCTTCCATTTTTTGCTGTTGCCTCTTATGTTTTTGCTGGTTTTAGATGCTTTTGGGCACTGTGCCACTGCTGTTCAGTGCCACAGTGCAAGTGCTCCCTATGGTAAATTGATGTATGGATTAGTGACTCCATGATTGGCTTGTTTGGCTTACTGTCAGACCCTAGTACAGTGCACTGCGTGTGCCCAGGGCTTGTAAATCAAATGCTGCTGGTGGGCTTGCAGCACTGGTTGTGCCACCCACCGGAGCAGCTTGTAAAGTGTGTCTCAGGCCTGCCATTGCAGAGCCTGTGTGCAGTCTGGTACTGCCATGTTGACTGGGCAAGTGCACCCACTTGACAGTCCCTAAACCTTCCCATTTATACATATTAGTCACCCCTAAGGAAGGCCCAAGGGCAGGGTGCATTGTAGGTAAAAGGTAGGACATGCCCTGATGTGTGTGGCATGTCCTAATAGTGAATTACAGCCATTTTCGTTTTTCACTATTGCAAGGCTACCTGTTCCCCATAGGCCAGAATGGGCAGTTAGATTATTCCATCTTATAATCCTAACTGACTCAGGGAACCAGGTAGAAATTCGAGTTTAGTATGCCTGAACTCAGAATGATAAAATATATCTTTTAGTGAAGTTGGTTTTAACATTCTGTGTTTGAAAATACCACTTTTAGAAAGTGGGTATTTTCTTGCCTAACTATCCAAGCCTGCCTCTGCTAGGTTGTGTATTCCTTGTCTGGAGTTTGAGTGACAGGGGCTGGGGGCTTCCAGGAGACAGGGTGAGTCAGCACAGGGCTGAATGGAGAGATCTGCATGCAGATAGGAGGGAGGAGTTGCACCTGGGACCTGAATAGGGCTGTGCCTTTCCTCCACAATGCTGGCTCCACCTCCTGTGGTGTGTCTGATGTCCCTGGCCTGCACTGTCAAAGGAAGAGAAGGAGTCTTGCCAACAAAGTGCTCCAGGACTGACCAGAACTGGTTTGGACTAGGCAAAGGCCTCTCTGCCTTCAGAGAACAAAGAGAAAAGGTGTATAAAAAGGGGGACCCAGACCCCTAGGAAATTAGATCACTTCTGGGAATCAAGACGAACCTTTGCTGAGGAGAAGAACCAGGAAGCTGAAGGAGGAGACTACCCCTGTGCTGTGTGTTTGGGGGTTGGCCTGCAGTGGTTGCTTCATTGCCAAAGAAAGGAGAAAAGGACTGAGTGTGCTTTCTATCAACTTGAAGAAGAATCTCCAAGGGCTTGAACTAGAGCTTGCCTCCTGCCTGAAGTCTCAGGGATACAAGACTTCACCAACCAGCTCCCCCTGAATTCCCTTGCTGGGAATTGAAGTGCCTGCTGTTGTGCTGGGCCTTCTGAGAGACTGCGTGTCGCTGGGAGCTGGAAGCGCGACGCAACGACGAGAAGCGTGTAGCCGCAGCAGCCGCTGTCATCGCATCGCTGAGGAAGCGAGACGCCGCTGTCATCATCGCATCGCCGAAGCGCGGCGCATCGCCGGAGAAGCGGGACGCTGCCACAGAGGACATCGTCGCATTACCGGAGAAGCGCGTCGCAGGGCTCCAAAGAGCATTGAGTCGCCGCACGGCCGTCGGGCATGCACGCATCACATCAACGTTGTCGCATCGCAGCCAAGACGCCATTTTGTTGCATCACACTGGAGAAGAGTATCGCATCGAGGTGCCATCTTGTCGCATCGCACCGGAGAGCAGTAAGAAACCGATGCATCACCTCCCCACACAGTAAGGAAGCGAGCATCAACTCCCCTGCGCAGCAGTAAGGAACCGACGCATCCACACCCCTGAGTGTAAGGAACCGACGCATCACCTTCCCTGCGACCCTTTTGTTTTCTTTGCGTTACGCATTCAAGGTACATTGAGAGTAAAGTGTCGCATCTACAACTTGAGAGAACTGAACTATTTTATAACATTTTAAAGTCTATTTTTGAGTACAGTATTGTGGATTTTTGTCATTTGGTCTTGTGTTAAGTCTATATAAAAATACTATTTTTATAAATACAACCTGTGTGGTGTCCATCTGTAGTGTTGTCACTGTATTACTGTATGTGTTCACAAATGCTTTACACACTGCCTCTGAGATAAGCCTGCCTGCTCGTGCCAAGCTACCAAGGGGGTGAGCAGGGGTTATTTTAGGAGTGTAGCCCCTTACCCTGACTAGACGCAAGGGTCCCTATTTGTCACAGGTACCTACCTATGCCAACTAAAGACCCCCAAATCTAACATTGGTGGTCAGCGGTGAGGATTTGGACTTGCATTTGTGATTCATATACAGTGATTGGTGTACACTACTAGTGAGTGCAGACCATAACGCGACCACATACTTTTTGAGAATTTTTCCTTGGAACTTCTTTTCTATTTTTGATTCTTGAGAACTGCCAGTCTTTTTGCTACCATGAGCAAGTCAGCATCCATAGTATCTGTAGACATTGTTTTGGAAGAAGAGAGAATTGATACTTACACTGTGCCTTATCTCAAAGCTTTGTGCAAGAAATTTAAAATCTCTGTGAAAGGCCTCACCAGGAAAGAGGAATACCAGAAGGCGCTGAGGGCCTGGGTAGAATCTAGGAATGCCAGTGAGCATCCTGAGGAGCCAGTAATGGAGGCAGAGGTTTTAAATGAGCAACTTGAGGGGCCAGTGGGCCCAACTGGAGGGAAAGCACCTTCAGGGGCGGGCAGCAGTGTTTCTTCCAAAGGGTTGTCCCCAGGAGAGCTGGAGGACAGAGCAAGGGAGAGGATGCATAAATTGGAGCTAGCTAGGCTCAAAATGGATGGTCAGAAAGACATAGAGAGCAAGAAAATAGAGCTTGGGATGGAGTTAGAAATGAAGAAGTTAGCCTTAGAGGAAAAGAGAATGCATTTTGAGCATGAGAGAGGATTGAGGGAATTGGAACTCAAGGCCAAGAAGTTAGAGGTTCTCCCTCTGGTGGCAGCACACCGCCAGTGCATGTAGAAGCAAGAACCTACATTCCCAAAGATGTAGTTAAAGATTTCCACAAGAATGAGGATATTGGTCAGTGGTTTAGGGCTTATGAAGCTGCAATGTTGGCCCACCGGGTCCCTGAGAAGGATTGGGGAGCGGGGTTGTGGGGCCGCTTTGTTAGTGATGGGAGGGACACTTTGTTGGATTTGCCTACAGAGGAGCAGATGTCCTATACCCACATGAAGGGAGCCCTAATGTCCAGATTTGGTTTGACCCCAGAGCTATACAGACAAAGGTTTAGAAATTGCAGAAAACTGGAGTTTACCACTTGGGTGGAATATGTGTCTTTCTTTTGCAGAGCATTGGATGGTTGGGTGAAGGGTAGCAAAGTGGATAATTTTGAGGTGCGCTATGATTTGCTTGCATGGGAGCACTTGTCAAATAACTGTTTTCCAGAGCTACGCCAGCATCAAATTGATAGCATGCTGACTAACCCTAGGAAGCTTGCTGAGGAGGCGGACCGCTGGGTGAGCACCCGGGTCCAGAAGGGTCATGTGGGAGACTTAGCCAAAGGTGGGCAGGGTCCCCAGCAGAAGAGTGGGGGGGACAAGGGTAAACAGAGGGAGTTCCAGAAAGGGCCCCAAAGTAATCCCCAAGGGAACCAAGGGAAGGGTTCCCAGCCTCCCCCTGAGAAGAAGGCAGTGGCCCCGACAGATAAGCCTGTTCACAAGGGGCCCAAGACCTGTTTTAAGTGTGGTCTAGTGGGCCACTGTTCTTATGATGCTAGATGTCCCTTGTATGGGAAGACAGCACCTACTGGTGCACCACCCCGGCAGTTGGCTAGTGTAGCCCTGGGGGAGGAGATGGGTGCCCAGGGTGGGTGGGGTCCCGCAGAGATGTCCCTTGTCTCTTTAGGAGACTGTGAGGTGGTCCCCAGGACTCAGCTGCCTGATAACACTAAAAAATACAGGCAGTGGGTGACCATCAATGGCAAGAGGGTGGAAGCTCTTAGAGACACCGGAGCCAGTGTGACAGCTGTCAGTTGTCGGTTGGTGTCTGAAGAGCAGGTAGTCCCCAATGCATTTTACCAAGTTGTTGCCGCTGACAACACAGAGAGCCACTGCAAGGTGGCACAAGTTCCCTTTGAGTGGGGGGGGGGGTCTTAGGGACTCTTCAAGTAGCTGTGAGACCAGCCATGCCTGTTGAATGTCTGTTAGGTAACGATTTGGAGAGCTCCCCTTGGGCTAAGGTGGAGCGGAGAGCTCATTCAGGGCCAGATGTAGGTAACTTCAATTTAGCGAGTCCTTAATAGCGATTTTTACTGAATCGCTATTAAGGACTCGCTAAATGGAATGTAGGTAGGAATCGCTAAAATATTAGCGATTGCTTAACATTCCTTAATAACGAATCGGAAATTGAGATTCGTTATTAAGGAATACCTAGCCATTCATTCCTATGGGCTAGGAGGCCCATAGGAATGAATGGGACGATATTCACTATTAATGATTCGGTATTACCGAATCGCTAATAGCGGGAGGTATTTCAAGGGTGCCAGGGTGTCCAAAGGACACCCTGTTGCACCCCTGAAATGTGCATGTGTGCACATGTGGCGCACATACATGCCCTAAGGGCATGGATGTGTGCCACATGGCACATTTGAAAAAGCGCTTTTTTAAAGGAAATCGCTACTTACCACCAACTTGAAGTTGGTGGTAATTAGCGATTCTTTAAGGCTCAAGTGCACTATTTTTAGTGCTACGTACATTGCATTTAAGGAATCGGTATTTCCGATTCCTTAATGCAAGAGCAAAATAAGGAATCGCTATTTTGCGATTCCTTATTTTGCATGTAGGTATGAACTCACCTACATTGCACTCAGCCAAATACCGGTCAGTAACGCTGAAATTCTCCAAATTTCGGCGTTACCGACCGGTATTTCGCCACCTACATCTGGCCCTCAGAGATGTTGGGTTTGCCTGAGTGGGCCTGCGTGACCACTCGGTCTATGGCAGCCAGTAAGGGTGTTCAAGAGGACCTGGAGCCTTAAAAAATGGCCCAGGTGCCTGCCTTAAAGAGAAGAGGTAGGGGGCACGGGAAACCGGCCCCTGAGATTCCCACGGCCCAGGAGGTGGCGGACCCTGAGGGGGATGCCCTGGAGCCTACCGGGAAAAAGATTGCTGAACTGGGAGACCTGCCTGAGCTGACCCATTGGCAGCAGGAAGGAGGTCCCTCCAGGGAAGAGTTCTGTGAGGAGCAGAACAAGTGCCCTCCTCTTGTGGGTTTGCGGCAGCAGGCTGCAAACCAGGCAGCAGGTGATCAGTCTGGATCACATTGGATCTACTGGGAGAATGGTCTCCTGTATAGTGAGCCTAAGGTTGCTGAGCCTGGGTCAGCCCGTGTGCTGGTGGTACCCCAGCGCTTCAGAGCCTTCCTACTGGGGCTGGCTCATGATGTGCCTTTAGCAGGACATTTGGGGCAGGACAAGACCTTTGAAAGGCTTGTCACCCATTTTTATTAGCCCCAAATGTGCAAGAGTTCAGACACTCATTGCAGGACCTGTCAGACTTGCCAGGCAAGTGGAAAGAGTGGGAGGCAGCGCAAGGCTCCTCTCCAGCCATTCCCTGTGGTCAGCACCCCCTTTGAAAGGGTGGGCATTGACATTGTGGGGCCTCTGGATCCCAAGACAGCCATGGGCAACAGGTTCATCCTGTTCTTGGTGGACCATGCCACCCGGTACCCGGAAGCCATCCCTCTCAGGACAGTGACGGCCCCCGTGGTGGGACGTGCACTGATGGGGATTTTCTCCCGCGTGGGGTTTCCCAGAGAGGTGGTGTCAGACCGAGGTACCAACTTCATTTCTAAGTATATGAAGTCCCTGTGGCAGGAGTGTGGTGTAACCTACAAGTTCACCACTCCTTACCACCCCCAAGGTAATGGGCTGGTTGAGAGATTCAACCGGACTCTCAAAGGCATGATTATGGGTCTTGAGGAACCCATGAGGCGTAAGTGGGACGTCCTCTTACCATGCCTTCTCTTTGCATACCGTGAGGTGCCACAGAAGTCTCTAGGGTTCAGTCCCTTTGAGCTTCTCTATGGACACCCAGTGAGAGGACCTTTGAGTTTGGTCAAGGAAGGATGGGAGCAATCTCCCAGGAAACCT
This sequence comes from Calotriton arnoldi, assembly GCA_963921515.1. NCBI lineage: Eukaryota > Metazoa > Chordata > Amphibia > Caudata > Salamandridae > Calotriton > Calotriton arnoldi. Next base: position 2,466,358 of record CAWUFW010001721.1, on the reverse strand, counting down.
CCCCAGGATGTATATAGCTACATGCTGGCCTTCAGGAACCAAACTAGGCGATTCAGAAAACTCGCTGAGGCGAATCTGGAAGCCAGCCAGGAGGAGATGAAGCGGTAGTACGACCAGAATGCCACTCTGGTTGAGCTTCAGCCTGGTCAGAAAGTGTGGGTCATGGCCCCCGTGGAGCCCTGTGCGCTCCAGGATAAGTGGACCGGACCATTTGAGGTGGTGGAGCGCAAGAGTCCGGTTACCTACTTGGTGGACTTGCGGTCTCCCAGGAACCCCTTGCGGGTCCTGCATGTCAACCGCCTGAAGCCCCACTTAGAGAGGTCCGAAGTGGGCATGCTCCTAGCAACAGATGCTGGAATGGAGGAGGAGACTGAGCCTCTTCCTGACCTCCTGTCTGCAACAGAGCAAGATGGGTCAGTGGATGGAGTGAACCTCTCTTCCACCCTGACCCCTGAGCAGCAGAATGACTGTCACCAGTTGCTGGGACAGTTTTCTGACCTGTTCTCCCTGATTCCCAGTGTCACTGATTGGTGCGTCCATGATGTAGACACTGGGACAGTCCTCCTGTCAAGCACAAAACTTACAGGGTGACTGACAGGGTGAGAGCTTGCATCAAGGAGGAGGTCTCCAAGATGCTTGCGTTAGGGGTGATTGAGTCCTCTAACAGTCCTTGGGCCAGCCCAGTGGTCTTGGTCCCAAAGGCTGCCGCACCGGGTGTCTCACCAGAGCTGAGGTTCTGTGTGGACTACCGAGGGCTCAATTCAGTCACCAGGACTGACGCGCACCCCATCCCCAGAGCTGATGAGCTCATTGATCGGTTAGGGGCTGCCCGGTACCTCAGCTCGTTTGACTTAACGTCTGGGTACTGGCAGACCGCCTTGACTGATGGGGCAAGAGAGAGGTCAGCATTCTCCACACCAGATGGGCACTACCAATTCCGGGTTATGCCCTTTGGGATGAAGAATGCCCCTACCACCTTTCAGAGGTTGGTCAACTAGGTGTTGGCTGGACTGGAAGAGTTCAGTGCCGCCTACCTGGATGACATTGCAGTGTTCAGCGCCACTTGGGAAGAACATCTGCGCCACCTCTGGGAAGTGTTGATGGCGCTGCGGAGAGCAGGCCTCACGATCAAGGCGAGTAAGTGCCAGATCGGGCAGGGTTCCGTGGTGTACTTGGGACACCAGGTTGGGAGCGGCCAGGTGGCGCCCCTACAGCCCAAGATTGAGACCATCCTGACTTGGGAACCCCCAAGACCCAGACAGAGGTGAGAGCCTTTTTAGGACTCACTGGGTATTACAGGAGGTTTGTCAAGGGGTATGGCAGCATTGTTGCACCCTTGACAGAGCTGACTTCCAGGAAGCAGCCCAAGAGAGTGATTTGGACTGACACCTGTCAGAGAGCTTTTGATGCCCTGAAGACTGCCATGTGCACGGCGCCCGTGCTCCTGGCACCCAACTTCTCAAAAGAGTTTATTGTGCAAACAGACGCTTCAGAGCATGGTGTGGGGGCTGTTCTATCACAGATTAATGAGGAGGGCCTAGACCAACCTGTAGCCTTCATCAGTAGCAGGTTACTTTCACGGGAACAGAGGTGGAGTGCAATTGAGCGTGAGGCATTTGCTGTGGTCTGGGCACTGAAGAAGTTGAGACCATACTTGTTTGGGACTCACTTCCGTGTTCAGACAGACCACCAGCCCCTCAGATGGCTGATGCAGATGAGGGGTCAGAATCCAAAGCTGTTGAGGTGGTCCATATCCCTACAGGGGATGGACTTTACGGTGGAACACCGTCCTGGTACAGAACACGCCAATGCTGATGGTCTGTCCAGATTTTTCCGCCTTATTGATGAGAACTCCCCGGAGGTAGGGTAGTTCTCCCACATTTCAGCTGGAGGGGACACGTGTTAGACCTGGCACCATTGGCGTGGGTCTCCCTTCCATTTTTTGCTGTTGCCTCTTATGTTTTTGCTGGTTTTAGATGCTTTTGGGCACTGTGCCACTGCTGTTCAGTGCCACAGTGCAAGTGCTCCCTATGGTAAATTGATGTATGGATTAGTGACTCCATGATTGGCTTGTTTGGCTTACTGTCAGACCCTAGTACAGTGCACTGCGTGTGCCCAGGGCTTGTAAATCAAATGCTGCTGGTGGGCTTGCAGCACTGGTTGTGCCACCCACCGGAGCAGCTTGTAAAGTGTGTCTCAGGCCTGCCATTGCAGAGCCTGTGTGCAGTCTGGTACTGCCATGTTGACTGGGCAAGTGCACCCACTTGCCAGTCCCTAAACCTTCCCTTTTATACATATTAGTCACCCCTAAGGTAGGCCCAAGGGCAGGGTGCATTGTAGGTAAAAGGTAGGACATGCCCTGATGTGTGTGGCATGTCCTAATAGTGAATTACAGCCATTTTCGTTTTTCACTATTGCAAGGCTACCTGTTCCCCATAGGCCAGAATGGGCAGTTAGATTATTACATTTTATAATCCTAACTGACTCAGGGAACCAGGTAGAAATTCGAGTTTAGTATGCCTGAACTCAGAATGATAAAATACATCTTTTAGTGAAGTTGGTTTTAACATTCTGTGTTTGAAAATACCACTTTTAGAAAGTGGGTATTTTCTTGCCTAACTATCCAAGCCTGCCTCTGCTAGGTTGTGTATTCCTTGTCTGGAGTTTGAGTGACAGGGGCTGGGGGCTTCCAGGAGACAGGGTGAGTCAGCACAGGGCTGAATAGAGAGATCTGCATGCAGATAGGAGGGAGGAGTTGCACCTGGGACCTGAATAGGGCTGTGCCTTTCCTCCACAATGCTGGCTCCACCTCCTGTGGTGTGTCTGATGTCCCTGGCCTGCACTGTCAAAGGAAGAGAAGGAGTCTTGTCAACAAAGTGCTCCAGGACTGACCAGAACTGGTTTGGACTAGGCAAAGGCCTCTCTGCCTTCAGAGAACAAAGAGAAAAGTAGTATAAATATTGGGACCCAGACCCTAGGAACTTTAGATCACTTCTGGGAATCAAGACGAACCTTTGCTGAGGAGAAGAACCAGGAAGCTGAAGGAGGAGACTACCCCTGTGCTGTGTGTTTGGGGGTTGGCCTGCAGTGGTTGCTTCATTGCCAAAGAAAGGAGAAAAGGACTGAGTGTGCTTTCTATCAACTTGAAGAAGAATCTCCAAGGCCTTGAACTAGAGCTTGCCTCCTGCCTGAAGTCTCAGGGATACAAGACTTCACCAACCAGCTCCCCCTGAATTCCCTTGCTGGGAATTGAAGTGCCTGCTGTTGTGCTGGGCCTTCTGAGAGACTGCGTGTCACTGGGAGCTGGAAGCGCGACGCAACGACGAGAAGCGTGTCGCCGCCGCAGCCGCTGTCATCGCATTGCCGAGGAAGCGAGACGCCGCTGCCGCTGTCATCATCGCATCGCCGAAGCGCGGCGCATCGACGGAGAAGCGGGACGCTGCCACAGAGGACATCGTCGCATCACCGGAGAAGCGCGTCGCAGGGCCTGTCGCGGCTCCAAAGAGCATCAAGTCGCCGCACGGCTGTCGGGCGTGCACGCATCACATCAACGTTGTCGCATCGCAGCCAAGACGCCATTTTGTCGCATCGCACCGGAGAAGAGTATCGCATCGAGGTGCCATCTTGTCGCATCGCACCGGAGTGCAGTAAGAAACCGACGCATCACCTCCCCACACAGTAAGGAAGCGAGCACCAACTCCCCTGCGCAGCAGTAAGGAACTGACGCATCCACTCCCCTGAGTGTAAGGAACCGACGCATCACCTTCCCAGCGACCCTTTTGTTTTCTTTGCGTTACGCATTCAAGGTACATTGAGAGTAAAGTGTTGCATCTACAACTTGAGAGAACTGAACTATTTTATAACATTTTAAAGTCTATTTTTGAGTACAGTATTGTGGATTTTTGTCGTTTGGACTTGTGTTAAGCTATATAAAAATACTATTTTTATAAATACAACCTGTGTGGTGTCCATCTGTAGTGTTGTCACTGTATTACTGTATGTGTTCACAAACGCTTTACACACTGCCTCTGAGATAAGCCTGCCTGCTCGTGCCAAGCTACCAAGGGGGTGGGCAGGGGTTATTTTAGGAGTGTAGCCCCTTACCCTGACTAGACGTAAGGGTCCCTATTTGTCACAGGTACCTACCTATGCCAACTAGAGACCCCCAAATCTAACACCATGCCATTCCAGTTTGAACCCAGCCATATGCAAATCAATCTTGACCCTGTGCCTCAAGGGAACAGTCCAACCCGAACTGCCAGGCCACGTCCTCCCTGGACTGGAAACAAGCAACCTAGGACCGGTTTCGGGGTTTCACCCCTCATCAGCCAGGATAGCTTGACTCCAGTGGCATGGAGAGCACGGGACACCCGTCTGGGGATACCGGTCCCACTCGGGGTGACAAATGCAAAACGAACAATTGATGGACAGAATGCAGAACAATGTCATACATTCAATCTCTTGACTGGGGGTGAATGTTTGATTTGCTCTGCATTCCGTCCATCATCTGTGTGTCTTTTGCTTTCTCGCCCTAAGTTCGCCGGGTATGCCCAGACATGGGTCCCGAGCTCACCGTCCCACTGGATTCAAGCTAGCCTGGCTGATGAGCGGTGATGCCCTGAAACCGGTTCCAGGATGCTTGTTTCCGATCCAGGGAGGACCTGGCTTGGCAGTTCGGGCTGGACTGTTCCCATGAGGCGCAGGATCAAGACTGATTTGCACATGCCTGGGTCTAAACTGGGGTGGCATGGTGAGCTAAACAAGCATTGGCATAGCCAATAGGTCTCGCTTTTGGGACCTTATAAGTATTTAGTTATGCAGCACAATATCCTTGGTGCAACAACATCAACCGTTGCATGGCTAAACACTTATAAGGTCCCAAAGGCGAGACCTATTGGCTATGCCAATGCTTGTTCTTCTTGTTTTGGGTGGCGGGAGGGAGGATCAATACCATGCGCAGAATACTTCATATGATTGCGTATTTCATGATTGTAACATTGCTCACCCTTTTGTTATGTATCTTAATACGAAACCTTACATAGTATGTGTTTGTACAGGCCTGTAAACCTCAATAAACTTTGTTAAAAAAAAACAACAATATATATGACAAGCCTATTGGCTCTGCCAAGGGTCACAAGATTAAAAGACCAATAACCACATGTTAAAAATCACTATTATAGCATCGGAATCAGTCACATTGTTTAAATGCAATCATTACTGTCATTAAAGCATTTCAGTGTTTATTGTAAACCACTAGCAGCAATACAGTGTACATAAAGATTATTTTTGTTTATAAAAGAACTGTAAATGACAATTTTTTTACTTCTGTTTCATTGGGTATGCACAGTTTTAGGATGCGAGTGCTCACACGCAAGAGCTTCATCTGATACTCAAAAAGAGGCGCTCAGTCTGGAGAACACGGAGGTTCACATTTTGATGCACGTAGCGGGTGGGGGGAATAAGTGGGCATTTGGTATGTGCACTTGACATCACACACCACGACTGGGTCAATGGGCACACGGGTTAGTATACAGAGGGCAAGGCAATCATTGTGCAAATGTTAGAATACGGGGGCATGTAGTCTGGGGCACCAAATACTCCATCTGGGCAGATAGGCACGCAGCCTGTTGCACAATTAGCATAAGAGCCGGGGAGAACCGCACACTCAGACTGGAGCACACAGGCTCAGACATACGGGCACGGCCACAAGGTGGCACAAAGACTCGGGTGCAAAGGCAGTGAAGCCAGTAACGAGGCTGGGGCACAGAACATGTGGTATCACAAACAAACACTCACAACATGCTTGGGAGCAGTGAGCCTGGGGTACAAAGGCAGGCAGCAGGAGTAAACAGCAAACAAGGCAACTGCCTGGGGGCATAAAGCTAACTTATTAGGACTCAGGCACTGACAAGCTCTGTTGCGCCTGGGCTGCAAATCCCTCCAGGATAGCTCCTGGCTGCTGTGTCCAAGGTGACTTCATAGCAGTGGTTCTTCCTGAGTAGTGTGGGGCTCAGTGGCTGCAGATCGGGGTCCATTGTGCTGCTCTGCCATGGCATAGTTCTGCTGGAGACTGTCGGCGTGGTCTATGGGGTCTCTGCCATGCCAGGGCTCCAGTGTTGCCCTCCGCAATATTTAGAGACAGCTAGCGGTCCCTGCCATCCATGGTCTGGGGCGGAGGCCAGCACCGGGGCGGGCCCCGCTCTTGCGTTAGCTGGCAGAAGATTAGTAGCAGGGCCGGGGACGTCACTAAGAGGGGCATGCATCACCTTGCGGACTGAGCCTGCCCCCAGGAGGTGGAGGAGCTGGAAAGTGTGTGAGAGAAGAACAGTCAGAGGCAGTTTAGCAGAGCTCTGGCGGCAGAACCCCCGCCCCTCCAAGGAACATGTGTTGTAGAAATGGCTGCTACGTAAATGTGTCTGAGACTGCTATGGTACATGAGCTGAAGTAGACATTTCTAAACAAGCCACTTAAATAAAATAGTGAGAAGTGAGAAAACACTGCGAAAACCGTACAAGTTATCTGCGACACACCAAGTGGAGCATGAGGACTGCCCCACACACGCTGCTCTTAAAGAGTTAAATCATCTCCTCACATACCGTATTGCCACCAACGAGCGTACGCGTGGTGGCTATTGTCATGACAAACAGCCCTGATAAAACGTGTAAAAGGCAGCATAGTCATTGAAATGAAAAACGAAATTCCAAGTTATTGATGTGAGGACGTGAAAGTAACGGAGCTTGATTAGCAGACATGAACACCCGCACCTGTTTCCGGAATGATGCATCTGTAGCACTTTTTCAGAGTATGACTCAACAAAAACAACAACAAGAGAGGAGCGGGGACGAGAGGAGCGGGGGCGAGGGCGAGTGAGCGCGGCAGCCTGCTCAGCTGACCAGACGCTCATGCGTCATGGCCTTTTGCCGGCATGTGTTTACAATTATCGCGCCCGCGTCTGGGCACGATAATTGGAAACACATGTTTGCCGCGCGTACCCATCCCAAAAAGGCCAGCCACGACGCACGAGCGTTTTTTGGACTGCTTTTCAAACTCACTTACTGAAAGTCTTCGCTTCTAGCAGCGCTTGCGCGCTACTCGAGGCTCGACCTAAAAACGATGGATTTCACCCAGATCTCTTGACTGGGGGTGAATTTTTGCTTTGCTCTGCATTCCGTCCATCATCTGTGTGTCTTTTGCTTTCTCGCCCTAAGTGCGCCGGGTATTCCCAGACATGTGTCCCGGGCTCACCGTGCCACTGGATTCAAGCTAGCCTAGCTGATGAGGGGAGATGCCCTGAAACTGGTCCCAGGATGCTTGTTTCCGATCCAGGGAAGCCCTGACTTGGCGGTTCGGGCTGGACTGTTCCCATGAGGCACAGGATCAAGACTGATTTGCAAATGCCTGGGTCTAAACTGGGGTGGCATGGTGAGCGAAAGAACGATGGATTTAACCCAGATCTCTTGACTGGGGTGAATGTTTGATTTGCTCTGCATTCCATCCATCATCTGTGTGTCTTTTGCTTTCTCGCCCTCAGTGTGGCTGGTGGCAGTGCGTTTAGTTCTTGAGGTGGCTGTTCTGGGCAGAACACAAGGCTACCTCTGCCACAAAACTGGAGAAGAGCCAATGGCGGGGGCTGGCGCGCCGGCGAGTGTTCTAGTTAGCTTGCCACTCCGATCCAACTCCGTCCCGCCTCTGGGGCCCCGGTGCGGTATGCCTGCTGGTGAGCCGTCTATGCAGAAGGGCAGATCAGGTCTCGGCGCCCAAAGGTACGGCCGCTCGGCTCACTAGCTTCCGCCCCTATCTTTAATCGGGCCGTTGCTAATCCCCCCTCGCCACACCAGGAGCGTGACTAACCTCGACCGGAGCTCCTCGGCAGGGAGGGGGGCGAATCGCAGCTCTGCTGCGCAAGTCTCTCTGCTGCGGCCCCCTCCCGATCGTTGGAGTAGCTGCTCTCTATCGCCGCTGTCTTCGCCGGGCCTCTTCCAAGTTCACGTTGTTGCTGGCCCCGCCTCCTCGCAGGCTGCGCATCCCGGGCCTGCCATGACCCGCTCCGCCCAGCCTCTCAGTCCTTCAATGGGGGAGACCAAGGCGAGACACGGCCATGACTGCAGGCGCACTCCCACGCCATGGCCCAGCTCCAGCTGCAGCACAGGTGCGTTCGAGGTGAGAAGGAGGTCCGGGGCTGCTTCCCGGGCTCGGCTTATCAGCTTGTAAGGCTTTGGGCCCTGCAGCGGGACGGAGCGACGAGCAGGCACGTCCTACTCGGTCGCCATCTTGGCCACGCCCAACTTGGTCATCCTTTTGAAGGGGTCAATACCTGGTAAAGTGTGCAACAGCCACCCAGGAGCTTAAGACGCATAGGCTGTGGGTCATTGGTCAATTACTGACTGTGAGTGTTGTTGATGGCGAGATTCCACCGCGAGCAGTGGCAGAGGTCTCGGGCGTTGGCGAAGGTTTAAGGTGAGCGCAGTTAGATTGAAGGGACTCCCCTTCCCAGCACAGCATACCTTGGGGAAAGGATAGCTTATGTCCCACCACAGTCCTTTTCCTTGACCCCACTCAGATGGGCGCTGCGATGAACGGTAGTGAATTTCCTCTGCATGCTTTTTGCCCATGCTTAGGCAGCTTATTCAGGCACGTCAAGGGCCTGGAGCTGAGCAAGATCTAGTTACCAGACATAATGCACTGGGCTTTATTTAGGCCGCAGCTGCTGGCAAGATCCTCTGGCCCCAAACAAACTGAACTGATAAGGGCAACCAAGGCCATAGTCCGGTTAATAATGAGAGTGGCAGGGGTAGATGGTTGAAGCCATAAATTAATCCAGTCAGAATGTGTTTCTGAGTTAACACAAGAGAAAGTCAACAGGAAAAAACTCTGGGGCATATTGACACGCCCCTATCGCCACCACAACGTCACTTTTAAAGACGTTGTGGTGGCGAAACAGGCTTCGCCTCATTTACAAGGCAGTGTTAGTTAACGTGGCTTCCCGCCGCCTTGTAAATAAGGCCCCCTTTCAAGGTATACTTAGCGTGAAAGGGGAGGGCAATGGGTGTTGCTGTGGGCGCTCCACCGCAACACCCATTGATTTTGACGCAGCCCCATATTTACAAGGGCAGCGTAAATATGGGGCAGCGCTATGGGGCAGCACCAAAATTAAGATCAGGGAAAACCTGGTCTTACCCTGTCGAAACGAGGAGAAATGTTTAATTTCTCCTAGTTTTTGCTGTTTCCACGTGTGCTTCGTTGTGCAGCACACATGGAAACAGCAAAATGCCTTTGATTGTTTATGTGCAGGAAGGTGTCCCTTCCTGCACATAAACAATCATTAAAAAAAATGACGTTTTGCAACTTCTATGTGTGCTGCATTAAGCAGCACACAAAGAAGTTTCAAATCGCCATTTCAGATTGTTTATGTGCAGGAAGGGACACCTTCCTGCACATAAACAATCACTCTCCTCAATGCAGGCACCCTTGCACTATTGTGCAAGGGTGCCTGCGTTGGCGCTATGCAGCTAAATTTAGTGCCAGCGCAGAGAGAAACGCTGGTCTGCACCATATTCTTGTAAAAATGGTGCAGCCCTGCGCTTCTAAAGTGACAAAGCGTGTCGTTAGTCTTCTTGGCTTAATGACATGCTACCCCACTTTCCTTGTAAATATGCCCCTCTATCTCTCCAGGAGCTAGTCACTCACGGGCTCATCAACCTAAGGGTGCCGGGATACAAAGAGAGCTGGGTTCACCTTTCTGGGGTAGGTAGGGACATGTCCTTCTGAACATTGCGGGCACTCTCAAACTAGTGGATACTTTTAAGCAGAGAGGGCCTAATGACTAAAGGGGGAGCTGCCAAAGGTCAGAAAACTACTGGCAGCGTGGCAGAGACAGCACCGTTAAAAGGCATCAATAACTAATAAGGATGGCAGGTAGGCCGTCACAAGGGAAAAGTTGTCAAAACAGTATTCCTTGGAATCCCTGACGGCTGGGACACTGAGGTGCAACAGAGAGAGCCAGAGGAGATGGTTGCAAAGTTGACATGGCATTTGTATACCGGGCACAACCGGAAATGGCCTTGGATGTCACACATCGGTAGCAAGGGTAGCTTAGAAGCATCCCGAGCCGCCTTCTTATCCAGCACACAGACAGGAACTGTTGTCATGATGGTGCTGTCAAGAGATGCTTTACGGTGTTGCTAAGCTGGCTTAAGACTGGGATCGCTGATTTATGACTGTATGACTGTTGTTCTTGTATGCCTTATGGGCATATCAATGACAGATTACTGATGTGATGATTTATCACCATCTTATGATTTATGATTTAACGTTAATAAACTACAGCCTTTTTTACCTCCATCCAGGGTCCCAGACTTTTACTGGAGGAAGGGCGGGTCGGCCAAAGGCCCGGCAGGACCTGATAGCCCATCTGGAGGGGGGAGTGGGGGGGTGGGGACGGGGAGAAGCCGTACCCTAGAGGGACTGCAGCTATTGCGCCCCATGGGCTCTGTGACGTACAGGTAGCAGCGAGATGGGAAGAGGGGAACCGAGGGTGGGGGTAGAGAAAGCAGAGAACATGGCTGGTATGCACACCCTGCCCTTCCCTTTCTGGCACAGGAAAATAATCAAGATGTCTACCTGCCTAATCCTGCAAACCAGAGCACAACACAACACAAATGGTAAGTGATATTCCAGGTGGTGGGACAACTTCAATGGAGGGTAATAAACAAGAGATTCCTGCACAAGAGGTGCCAGGCCCAGTGGAGAGTAATTAACATGGGTTTTCTCTTGGTAGGAAGGTTCCACACACTATTTGTGTGGGTGAATGCCAGTTAGTGTGGCTTTAGAAGCAATAGTGTGCAAACAGGAGTAGAGGGGCCTGCAGCAGTAGGAGAAAGTGCACACAATCCATCCTTGCATGCATGAGTATGAACATAATAGGAACAGTTTCAAATTAGACAATATACTGAAACTTTGTTTTATTTCTTAAATATACCCTCACTATGTTGCATGTGTGTATGCGTTACATCAGAGGCAAAAATAATGACAATGACTACATCAAAAGGTAATCTAGACAAGTAGATGTGAAGTTAAGAACGGTAAATATTTACTTAACATGGCTATTTAGTAATATAATGAGCAGGAACATGTTTTAGGTTGGTATTATTGACGCAGATCTTGTGTTGTACAACTACCCCTGTGCCTGGGAAACTCAAGTTAGGGTGCAAACGGTAAGTATGTGCTCTAAATATTGTTTCTTCCTACTATTCCAAGTTAGTCGATTGAGAATGCTGCTTTTGATGTCTCTTGTACCCCATGCGTGCTCTGCTGTGGTAAATGGTATTGCATCACACCATCATGTAATGTATTACTGTGGTATGTTTAAATAAAATAATACAAAATAAAAAAAAGTATGTGCTCTAAAACTTTAGGGTCCCCTAGAATGAGTCAGTTCAACCAAGGACTGCATTTCAGTTACAAATTTAAAGGGCTGTTGGACATGGGGTGGGTGAATGTGGTGGAGATGGTATGGTACCTGAAGACATTACCAAAATATCGTCTGGCATAATGTCATTATTATAATTAAAAACTAATCATTCCATTCGAGTTAATAATAGAAAATCTACACCAAACGGACTACACTTGTAAGCACTAGTTAGGACATGATAGTCCTGTGAGATGATATATTTACAACCGATCTTTTGACGTTCGAAGCCCAGAGATGGAGAAATAATTGTCATTGCTAAGTCTACCTGTCAGACCACAATGTGTTTCCCATATGGGCCGAAACACACATTCCACAGTTTCCATTTGTCTTTGGTCAGTGATGATTTTTCATTGTTCTTGAGGCCAAAGCGTGCAGTAGGTTGTTTTCACCAGCACGACCTACTTGGTTCGAATTCCGCGAATTTTTAAGAATCTCAACACACTTCTCACGGGCGTATGGTAAACTCGTTACCCTTGCGCATGGTTTGTCACGCATTGCTGCACCCACCCATCCACTTGGAAACAAAACACACAACAAGAATGCGGTATTCCACCAGCGCTCCTAGACCACACGGTGACCTTATCTCCAGGCCGCCCTGTCCGGTTGGCAGACGCGCACAGCGACTTCCTACATTTCTTTTTCTGAGAACCCGAGTGACGTTATGCGGTTCAATATGCATTGTAGTTAGAAAGGGTGGGATTCACAACATTGGAGTGTGGCCAGAAGTCTATATTTAGAGGAAGATTTAACCGCCCTTCTTCACAACGAATTCCTTACTCTGCCTCTGTCCGTTCGTCACGTCATCGTGACTAACATTGCCGCCCACGCGAAGAAAGTGAAGAGCATCCTTATATTTATTTAATTAGCAGTTTTGTGTTAGACGCATCGACCTTGATTTGCAAAAATGTGAGTGGTAGCAGATGTAACATTGCGCGTTCTTTGACACCTGATGACATCACAGGCATGATCTATTTTCACTCCACAGCCTCCTATGGCCCGTGATTGTTCGGGGGAAGGCAAGTAGAAAGCAAGCACAACTTATTCAGAGCTGTTTACTTTATGTACCTTCTGCTGCCTTTATGAGGGGAGAGGATGTAGCTTAACGGCTAGGGCGGTCGATCTCTAATCTGGGGAACCTGATACCTTCGGGTCAAGTTCGCGCTATAATAAACTACGAAAAAAAGAAAACAAATGAGCCCTGAGACCATGGGTGGCAAGGTAGTGCCAGGAGTACCAAAGGGATTCAAGGCAGGAGCAGCAGCTGCTCCCTGGACACCCTTGCTTGGTGTCAAGGGCACCGTGCCCACGTGCAGTGGATTGAGCGCACAGCAGGTTTTGAAGGTAAAGCGTGCTTTGTTCATTCAAAGGGGATATTAAAGGCTGAACCAGTGAGGTGACACCTTGTCCAATGTTCTTTGGTCATGACCCTTCTTCTACGTGAAACTCAGCTGTAGGCAAGTTTGAAAAGTAGTGCCCTGGACTTCCAAGGATCTACCTACTTGTTAAGGCCTTTCAAGGTTTTCCTGGGTGATGAGATGTGCAGTCATGAGCAAAGATACCTGCGTAGTACGTAATGGGGACTAGAGAGCAGAATTATATAAAGAATCCATGGTGGCTGTGCAGGTGGGGCCTAACCACCTGCTCGCACCAGCCACACTGCAACCACGCACTGAGTCAAGTAAACCACACACATTACTGCAGCATGGACAAAGACCTCGTGAGGTCTAGGACCCTTTTATTTATAACCTCATACTTTTCACTGTCTCCTCCCATTTTCGAGCTGTTATCATGGTGTCGTCCACTCTCACCACTGTCCATACTCCGAATGGTGTCCTGAACTTCCACCCAGGTCGTCGGACCGATGAAGGCTGATTTCCGGGCTAACGTCTTCATGTGTGGCAATCCTCAGGGTCTTGTTCAGGGTATGCATAAATCGTTTAACCTCCCTATTCCCTTGTGGCCACTGGGGAGTAATGATGGCGGATCCCCAGTCAGTCACGCAGATCCTTGAACTCAGACCCCTGAAATGATGGCCCATTGTCTGTCTTAATTTCTTCAGGCAGACTGAACAGGGCAAACACCTTTTCAAGCCGACGCACCACTTTTGCAAACACCGTTGACTCAACCAGTTCCACAGCTGGGTACTTCGACTGACTGTCTATGAACATCAAGGTAGCCCTTCCATCTTTAAAACTCCCAAAATCCATACCCACCTTGGACCTCGAGGTGACACATGGCTACTCCGTGATAACCGGTGCAGGCATTTCGGGACTGCTGCTGACCTGACATGCAGGACATTGCCGTACCAGGTCATCCACCACTGCTTCCAGCCCGGGGAACCACCCTTTCTCTCGCAGATGAAACTTTGTTTTTGCCGTCCCCGATGCTCTCCATGGGCCAACACTGCTACCTGCTGTTGCAGACTCTCATGGACGACCAGCCTATGGCCCCGCAGGACGAGACCATCTTGGGTGACGCTGAGCTTGTGCCATACCCTCCATAGTTGGGTGAGGCAATCCTTGTCCAGGACATTCCAGCCGTTGGCGTCCTGTAAGAAATTATGCCATGATCCTTGCTGTAGTGCCTCCAGCACCTTGTTTAGCACCAGATCACCTGCAGTTGCTTCTTTGATTTCTGGCAGGCTCAACACCCTCGGGCAGGCTCCTTGAGACACCAGGCAGATGTACTCCTCTATATGATCAGCCTCTCCGTCTATCTCCCCATTGATTAAGGGCAGATGGCGGGACAGGAAATCCACCGGATTTGTGTACTCTTGCCTGTGGACCACCTCAAACTGCTAGTCCTGTAGCTGAATTGCCCACCACTCAATATGAGGCAGTGGATGTGGCACCGTGCCCCTGAACAATGATACCAATGGCTGATGATCAATGATAATGCTGAATGATCGCCCACATAGATACAAGTGAAAATGTCCACATGCCCACTTGAAAGCAAGGGCTTCCCTTTCGATCTGCGCATACCTTACCTCCCTCAGCGTGAGTGCTCTACCTGCAAATGCCATAGGTGCCCATCTCCCTGGCTCCACTTCCTGCATGAGCAATGCCCCAAGGCCTACTGATCTTGCGTCGACCACCAGCTCTGTTCTTTTCTTCAGGTCAAAATATGCCATTGTTGCCTTGCTCAGTAGTGCTGACTTTACCCTCTGAAAAGCCTGTTCCTCATCTGGGCCCCACACCCATCCACTTTCGTCAGTGCCCTCATTGTTTCCGCAATGGTTGCCAGGTTGGGAATGAACCATCCACAATAATTGGCCATTCCCAGTAAACTGCACACCTCTGAGGCCTCTGAGGCATTGCTTGGTGCCAATGCCTGCTTGCTGGCATGTGATTTTCTAGGGTCAACCTGCACCCCCTCCTGCGTGAAAATGTATCTAAAGAATTCGATGTTGGTCTGGAAAAATGAGCACTTCTCCAGATGGAGGGCAATACCTTGTTCATATAGGCACTTCAGGGTATCCCACAGGCGTTGGTGATGTTTCTCCGCTGTTGCAGAGTAGATTAAAATGTCATCACTGACATTCATGAGGCCTTGCAATCTGGAAAGTGCCTCCCTTATAGCATTCTGAAACACCTCCGCAGCGGATGACATACCAGAGCTTAATCTCTTTTATCTACACAAGCTCAGGTGATTAGAGAATGTCGCTATATATCGTCTCTCTTCCGCTACCTTGGTTTGGTGGTATCCAGGATTGAGGTCCAATTTAGAGAACTATCTGGCCCCATTCAAATCAGCTATAATGTCATCCATTGTGGGAGTGATGTGCTTCTCCCGCTTGATGGCCTTGTTTGGAAGGCACATGTCAATGCACAGTCGTACCTTTCCAGCCTGTTTGGGTTTCTCCGCTATCACTATCGGGGATACCTAGGGTGTCAGACCAGATAACTTCTCATTCACCCCCAACCTCTCCTGCTTGTCCAGCTCGTGGTCCACCAGCGGCCTCAGATGGAATGGTATATAGCGATGGCATAGGGCCATCGGCTTGACTGATTTGTCAATGTGTAGACTAATCGGTGGGCTCACAGACTGCCCAAACCTTCGAACAGCGCCGGGAACTGGTTCAACAGTTCTTGACCTGGGTTGCTTGCACATTCCTGGCGAAAGACACTAGGCCCAGCTCTTCTGCTGTGTGACATCCCAGCAATTCATCTGCCACTTTCTTAATTACATGGAACATCTTCATGATTTCTTGGTCATTGGACCGCACACATGCATTCATGAGTCCTTTGCGTAGGTCTTCGTGTAGGACAGGGACAAAGCAGGCCTCAGATAGAGGTGTAGATATTTTTGGATGCCCATCACATTCACCGAGGCCCCCGTGTTGATGAGAGCCTTGACATCTGATCCAGCAATCTCTACCGCACACGCGGGTTATGGCCTTCTGTGCCGCTTAAGGTCTCCCATGAATGAAAAGAAGAATACCTCCTCTTCTGATGGTGACTTTTCTTGTCGGTATCCACCCCACTGGGTAAGCTTAGGTGCTCCTTGGAGCTCCAGGTCATCCAGTGACAGCTGCAGAATGGCTTTCATCGGGGTTCGCCTCCCAATGGCCCCTCTTCCCCTTGGACTGCCTCAACACATCTTTGCGTAGTGGCTGAGCTTCCCACAGCTCGAGCATGTGCGCCCTTGCGCCGGTCAGTTCTTCAGAGGGTGTTTCTCGCGGCTTCCTTGCGGCCACAGTTTTTACATTGTTCCCCCGACTGTGTAGATGCTGAGACCTTGGGTGGGTTGGCATTCACTTGTGTGGACACAGCATCCGCATGCTCCACTTTCACGCTGTGGGACGTAGCTGCTGTCTGGGTTATCGCCATGTCCATTTCGATGGCCCTCATAGCCAACAGGTTGTGAGATCTCGCCATGATGAGGATGTCATCTAAGCTAATGTTCGGTTACTGCAGTAATAGGCCTTGAAGGATCTTATTTCGGCACCCTTGAATGATTTGCGCCCTGATTTCCTTTGGCTGATCATCTGCCATACACCTGCTAGCCAGCTCATGAAGGCAGGCATAAAAAGCGTAAATGGGCTCACCCTCTCATTGGCAGGCCTGGCATAACTTGAATCTTTCAAAATCTTGATTCAGCTGCGTGTCAAAATGCGTGTTGAGGGTTCTCACCGCCGCATTGTAGTCATCCGCTGCTCCTGTGTTGGAGAGATGTTCAAACAATTTATAGATCTCTTCCCCCGAATAGTGGAGCAACGGGGAGCGCTTGACTGCTCCATCATTCTCACGGGTGGCTATGAAATAATTATTTAGTCTCCCCACCCACGTTTTCCACCTTAGGTGCAGCCGTAGCACGTCAACAAGTTCACTAAGCGGTTGAAGCACTCCTACTAGCGTGAGTTGCTGGGGGTTCTGCCGCTATTGTGACCCTTGATTTGGTTCAGCATTGGTCTCATCTGCCATAGTCCCCAAATCTCCAGGTGACCTCCCCGGTTTCCTTGTTATCACAATGTCTTTTGTGGACTCACCGTCCTGAATTCAACTTGTCTGGGGCCCTTGGACGATGTCCACCGCTGGTTTCTATTATCCTCTATTAATTTCTTTGAGTATACACCCCCAGCTGCTCTCAGCATGTCTGCACAGACCTTTCAACAGGCTAGTGTAAAGAGGCCTTGATTACTTCTTCGCTGGCAAAAATGGGGCATGGCCGTCACTGCCGCAGGCCAATCCGCACCTTTCCCCAGCACTGTTCTGAGCTCTTCACTTGTGGCGTGCCACCACCAGCGCAGAAGAGCTCAGCAGGGTTGCTGTGAGCGCTCTCTTCAGCGCGACCTCCTACAACTCCATCACAGCATTGACAGCCGCAGTTACCACCCAGGTAGGGCTGTGGTGTGCGCTCTTCGCAGTGCGACCTCCGCTCCTCGATAGCAGGCGCAGTGGCGGGACCAGTGGCCAATGGCCTCACAGCTAGCCGATTACAGCGGAATGCAGCAGCTGCTTTCACAACAGCAGAGTGGCTCCCTTGTCGTGTGGGTGAGTTCTTTGTTGCCAATGTGCAGGTGGGGCATGGCCACCTGTTTGCCCCAGTCATGCTGCAACCACGCACTGAGTCAAAGTAAACCACACACGTTACTGCAGTACAGGCAAATACCACATGCCGTCTATGATCCTTTTATTTATAGCCTCTGGTCGTGCCTGACCAGAGGATATAGTGCATGGACATCCGGGGTGGAGAGCCACCCCTATAGAGTTCGGGTGGCTCACTACAGTAGCCACTACCCCATAGTATATTTCCCAAAATGGAGCCTCTGAGGAGGGAAGGTTGACAAGCTCTGTTAGTAAGTTCTGATAAAGTTGAGCATTAGCAGCAAAGGACAGAAACCTGATTGTCAAAGGTATAGAGTGTAAACACCTGCCCTGAGTGAGTGAGACAAACCTCTATAAGTAGATAGGCCATCCCTCTCCCCTCTGAGAAAATGTTGGGAGCACACTTTCCCCATATCATGGCTAAACATGTAAATGAGCTGAAGGGTCGCTAATGAAATGTTCTAATACTTTCATTGTGGGCCAGTTAATCCATAACTTTACCAGAGATAATCGAGTATCATCAACCCCAAGAAACGTTTGAACAATTATACAATACAAATTTCTTCAGCACAATTACCCTAACAGTTGCTACATATGTTCATGTATGACAGGTAGTTAAAAAATCAGAGTATAACATTTCACACGATCATTTTATACAATGTGTACAGCATCTTTCTTCACTTCAGCATTACACTTCCTTTTATTTTTGCACCCTGCCCCTTCCAAGTAGACTTTCAGCTCTGGGTCATGACAAAGAATCTATTTTGAAAGAGCAAGATGGGAAAGTCAAAAAATATACAACTCTCACGCAGGCCCTTGACAGCAGAGTCTGACTAATATTATAGGCTCATATTGCAGTGCAGCCACTAAAGATTAAAAGACATTACAGGATCAGAAAGAAGGCAGGTTATATGGTTAGAACGGAAATAATGATAATATCACAAAAAGATTTATAAATATAGATGATGAAATGCCTATTCATACGTCAGAAAAGAGCAGCAATAGGAGTAAGTGCTATTTGGTGCCAAGAAATTAAGATCTGCAAAAGACCCCAGACATCAACTTACCAGTTTGTAAAATGACAAATAAAAGCCCAAGTCGCCAAAACTAAAGTGAGTCATTTTCATGAACAAAACGTTTTTTTGTCCAGAAATACCAACCTTTCATTTTTTGTACTTACATGTATTGTCCACAAACATCAGCTTGCCATTTTCCTCAGGTACTCTGATGTACTGCTGCTAGGCTAGAACTTAGTTATCATACCCATTCTACCCGCCGCAGTATGTCTCATCCAGGGCTTGAAGAAATATGATCACATCACCCCTTTTCAGGTGGAACTCTATTGGCTCCCCTTGCCTGCTCCCACCACCTTCAAAATCAGCTGGATCATTTACAAAGCCATCACAATCAGCAACACAGCTCACCATCTCTGTTGGTTCTCAACACAACCGCAGCCAGGACAGCATCACACTGCAATAAATCAAACAAAGAAGTGTAAAAAAGCTAAAAAAAAAAAAAAAGGGCAGCAGGCGCTTTTCATCTATGCCGTCACTATCTGTCTGGGACAATACCCCCATATCAGTCCATCAGGAATGCCCCAACACTGCTCCAATTTAGGAAAGAGTTGAAGACTCACCTCTTCAAAGAGCCCTATAACACAATGCATTAGCCATGCACAAACCAGCCACCTCTCCTAGCCCTCATTGAATTTAAACTTGTCTTTCGCCCTGTACAGCGCTCCGTTGTATATTGGCTGGGCTTGCAGGAGCACTTACATTCTCAAAACATTGCCTATCAATGGGGCCATCCATTCTGTTTAAATTTCAGATGGCAGTAGAAGAGAATAGTCATCAGATTTATTAAGGAAGCACAGAAAGCTTTTAACTTGTTAGTGAGGGGAAGTAGACATAGATGCTAAACAACAAATGAGAGCTCTATCGTCTAATAGCCATCAGTGGATGAAAGTGAAGTCTAGAGGAAAAAAAGAAAAACACCATCGCTGAAGGATGTTGCAGCAGCAAAGACCGATGTACTGGAATTTTGGAGATCCAGTAGAGGGTCTTGGAGTGATCCTCCAGAAACAGATGACACAGCAGCAAAACCACTGGAAGTCGAAGAGAATTGAAAATAGGAGAGGGATAAAAAGTTGACGGAGAGAAAACTGGTAAACTGAAGGTGATATGTGGTATCAAGTGGTAATAACCACTGAGCTCAATAATTCTAGAAATGTTGAAATTAAATGGGGGTGAGGTTGGGGTGCTGTGGCTGCTTTGGGGAATGCGTTTATGCTGTAATACTGTTTGCTCTCTAGGACTAGAGGTAGGAGAAAAGTTAGGGGCCGATCACGATGACGGTGAGACCGCCACTGAAAGCCTGTCGGTGGCAGTCTCACCGCCATCGTTTGCATGTTTTCTGCCCGCCATATTATAATGGCGGGCAGAAGGATGGCGGTCAAAAAGCCAGACCGCCACGCATCCGACGGGCTCCTTGAGCCCGCCAGTGCGGTGGAGGGCCTCACATTTCCTATAATGGTTGCGGTGCCTACCAGGCCCCATAGTAGGGATTACTATGGCCCTTTCCGCCCACCTGTTCATGGCAGTTAACCCGCCATGAACATGCAGGCAGAAATGGACTTTTAAGCTGTGTGCACTGGGGGGCACCCATGGTGCCCCCCTACAGATCCCTGGACCATGAGGCAGGCACCGCATGGTGCCTGCCACCTAGTGCAGGAATATGTATGGTGTCCCTTTTAGGTCTCACCTACGCAGCGCGCATGCGCTGCTTAGGAAAAAGACCTTTTGAAATCGATTCGCTTTTCGCCCTAAAAACGTGCAGGCGTTGCATTGCTTTCAATGGCAACGCGTGCACGTTTGGCGATTCCCTTGCGGGAGCGAGCTTTGACACCATATGTTTGTAATTAACTTGCAAACATATGGTGCCCCTGCTCGCTCCCGCAAGGGAGGAAACCGGCGCAGGCCCCCTCCTCTCTCCCCTCCCCCTGCTGCCTCCTTTCAGCGCGAGGCGCGCGCGCTTGTTTATCTTTACATAGTGTTAGATTTGCAGAAAAATAAAACCAAAACAACTCAGTTGTTTAGATAACATTAGGGACAGCATAGCGGTGTATCAACTGTACAAGGATTATTAAAAGCTCCGAGGACATTGACATCCTGCCGCAAGACAGTGCTGGATTTGTAAAAACTTACTTTAATGCTATTTATCTCCATTCCCACTTGATGCTGGGCTTAGGCTGTCCGGATTTGCCACTCCCCACCAATCATCTGCCTAACCAGAGGAGTAACCAGGTAATGTTAGGTGCTGTCCTCTAACATTTCAGTTGGCGCCACCAGGCTGTGGCATTGCGGGGAGACCCCCCCTACCAGCAGCCGTCGCGGGGCGGCCCCCGAGGAAATCGCTGAGCACAGAGTTCGTGCCTGCTGCTTTTTATCGACCATTGATATCAAGGTATCCATCCAGTCTAGAGGGGGTCGGAGCCAATCCCTGCCCTCGTCCTAGAGCCTCGCCCATTTGAACTATATAATTGCCACCAAAACCCTCATTGACCAGTTTTTAAAGCCGTGCCATAACAAACGCATCTGTCTGTGTTGCACAACGCAGGGGCCTGGGGGTCTTGGATGCAAAGGGGTGTCCCGTTTACGCGTAGTAAATGGACGGTTACTGTACACCCATGCGAGAGCTCCAGGCTGACTTCCGGGACTCTGGGGAGCCACGCGCCGCGCTTGTGCTGTCCTTGCCGATAACCTCACTGCTCATTAGGCACACATTGTGACCCACTTTCCCGGGCTGCTCTTGTTTTCAGATGTACTGCTGACTGACTTGTCTGATTCCCTGCGTGTAACTTCCACAAAGCAAGCTGCAGAACAATAGTTGTATTGATTTCGTGCAGTTTTTGAGCGTATTTGATTTTACCCCAGTCTTGTAAAGGCATCAGCGATGCTTCATGTACATTCTCGAGTGTTATTTATTTTTGTTGCTGGATACAGACTTTTTTTTTGCACGAAACGTATGGTGTTTTTTTTGCCTTCTCTGGCCTCTTGTAGGGTAGAGCCGAACCAATGTCCCAAACTGAGCTGTCCCAGGCTACAAATACGTGGCGCGTTTGTAGGAAGAAAAGTAATTAGGCGTCCTGTCATGCTAACTCATCGAGGCATTGAGCATTTAAAGCACCCTCAACTAAGAAAATGTGAACTCATCTGGCAAGGTAAAAGAATTCTCTGCGGGCCGGATGCAGGGATGGAAAACCCATCCCCGTTTGTACCAGTCGTTCAAGCCAGACATATTTGAGGTTTGTTTGCCCCGAGAGTAAGTAGCCTTATTTTTAAGGCATAGTTCAGTAGACCCGAATATCATGGACAAGTTCAACACGATTTACCGGCTCCAGTGAGCCCCTATAGAACACCAGGAAAAACGGGGCGCAAATTGGATTCTTTTGCAATTGTTTTTGACGGGGGTTTCCTCTAAGCTCAATTACTAAGAATTAACTTTCTGGTTATTGTGAATTTGTTTTTGGGTATACCGTCTAACATAGAAAGATGTGATGCGCGAGGTGTACTACCCTTTCAAACCCAGTTGCGCATGTAAGGAGTACCTTTTGTCTCTCACCTAGAGAATGTCTCTATCATAAATTTTGGCTTGAGTCACTATTGATTAGGGTTGCGTATATCAAGATGTGCATGCTTGAAAGTAGTCTCCTCCTCTCACCTTGCAGCTTTACTCTGGCCTTTTCTTGTGCCGAACTTGCCATAACTTCTCCCGTGGTCAGAGGCATTGTTTATTGGTCTAGCACTGGCAAGACATTTTGATTTTATGAAAAATATATATAGTATAGGGTATTTCAGACCGGCCTCTTCATCAATTGGTCTGTTGTCATTGGCGTGTTTCTTTTACCCGTTACAGCATTGAGTGTTGGACAGTTGTTCATTCCACGTCAGTCACTAGCTAACTTCAGTGATTAACCGCATTGTGCTGTTACACAGAGTGCAGTTCCCATCAATTCAGTACGTGGCAAAACGAGCACAGACCAAGCCAAAAGGCTGCAAGCCAATTCCAGCCTTATTGGTGTAGCCAGTGCTTGTCGTAATGCTGCCCTGTGCACATCCCTCACTCCTTTCCACTCTCCTTTCAGAAAGGAATACACAAAGCTCCACTCCCGAACCAGATTGGAGCTTGTAAATTTTGTCAAACTCCAAGAGGAAACTCACCTAAAGAATTGTTTCTTCTGCCAGACTGTGGTTTGAAGTGCACATTGGCTCCAACCCTAGTTCATTTATATGGATATTTTTACAGATGTGTAAAATTTCCTGCCTCGTAATATTAAAAAAACAAAAACCTTTTCTAACTTTAATTGCTAAGCTCTGTATGTTTTTTAAGGGCGGTGCTTGCTTTAGCTATCATTTGAAGCAAATGGAAACTGCAGGTTGTATGGTGCCCCGTAGCAGATATCCTGGTGAGTGGTCTCCCTACTGAGACAGCGAAGTCCTAGGCCAAGGTGCCCCTCTTGCACCTTCTCATCGACCCACTCCCTCAAGCATTTCGCACAATCCACTGAGCCCCGGCCTAGCACTTCATACCTGAGAGAAGCAGATGTTGCAGGTTCACAGTAAAAATCCTGTCTCCGTAATGTGTCCATGGAACATTGGTCCGACCTGGTGCCTTGAAACCACAGAGTAATTAGATAAAGTCTCTTTTATTTGTCTTCCCGACTAGTCTTTAGTAAACTATCAACCCACAAACGTTTTTTTTTAAGGTGATAGGAAATCATGATTTTTGTTTAATAATTTAGGGTGTTTTTGGAGCCCACTTTAAATTTGAGTAGCTTTCGTACTGTAGGTTTCTGTCATTAACGGTCTTTGTCCTGGACCTGGATGTGCACATTTCCCTGTTCAATTCTCATGTGCTGCTGCTCTTTAGAGTTGTAGTAGGACTTCCTATAATATGGCTTGGTTTCTCCTCCATCACTCTTTCACATGCCCATTAGGCAGGTCCTTAAGTAATCAGGTGATGGCCCACTGATTGTTTTCCTGGTTTGTCTTGCCAAGAGGTCACTTGACTTGGTTATCTGCCGCCACCTGGCCTTTTATCAACAGCTCCACCTAAAGACTTCATGACCGACAAATAGTAGTTTCCAGTCTGCTGGAAATGGGCCATCACCAAAGACAGGTCGCCACGAAAGGCAGATCTGAATTTTGTAGATACTTTGAGATATGACATCTTTATTTTTGTCTCTTAAGAGAAAAGTTTTACCTGGTAGGTGATTCTGTAAATGGCTAGTTTTCTTGCGCATTTGGGATTCCATCTTCACTCATTAAATCTAGTGTCCTGTTACCCCGTGTGTTTCTCTTTTCTGAGCCTTTACGGATTCTTGAAACTTGAATGCATATATTTGTCTGGTGAAGCCATCGCCAAAGCGGATGTCGATGACCATAAAGTGATCTTTAGGTCATCCCTCATCAAACCACTGGTCTGCTTACTTCTGTCCCCTTCAGCGATTGGCTTGAGACATTGCCAGTCAATCACATCTTGGCTTAACTGAGAGTATTATTTTAGTGTCTCCATCGTGATGTTTGGAAGTATCGTTCATCTACTGTGCTTCCACTGGAATGCATGAGGGGCTATTTTACATCTCAAAAGTACACTAAATCACATATTTGTCACAATCAGTCTTTTTTCCCCACATGCATTTCAATGGAATACATGACATATATATGTGTGTGTGTATATATATATATGTGTGTGTGTGTATATATATGTGTGTGTATGTGTGTATGTGTGTGTGTGTATATGTATGTGTGTATATGTATGTGTGTGTGTATATGTGTATTTTTTGGTCAGGGTCCTGGATACCTTCTCGGGTGAAGAGTGCGCTGTACAAACAAACATAACATAACAGTGTGATCCTCACCTTAAGATGGCCACCCCTCTGTCAGGCTGTCTCAATTTACAAAGAGAAATTCAAAACTTCAGTGCCCTGAAGTCTCCCTAGATGAGCAACAAAAGGCATGATCAAGCTTTCCAATCCCCACCAGACTAATCCTGCTACAGCACACCTGGCTGCTTGATCTCTTCCGTGCTGTGACTAGTAAGTATTGGCAAATACAGTGGGTATGGATTATAACTCAAAATCTGAGCCAGACCTACTGGCTCTACCAGTGTGTGTATATATATGTACATATATATATATGTACGTGTGTGTGTGTATGTGTATATATGTATATATGTGTGTGTATATATGTGTGTGTGTGTATATATATATATATATATAATAGGTGGTGGACAAAAGCATTAATTCTGCTCCTTCCCTGTTGCCATTTTCGTGTGCCTGGTGTGGTGCTCCTTTCTGATTCCCCCCACCCCCCCTTCCATCTGCACCTCTGGCTTCTGCCTCCCTCTTTCGATCTCCGTCCCTGCTGTAGTTGGCTGCTCTCTGCTGCATTCTACCCCTCCATCCCCTTGGGTTCCTCTAGCTCCCTTTCTGTTCTACTTAAAGCTCCTCTTGCCTCCCCTATTGTACTGTTCTGCCTTATTCATCTACTTCCCATATCCGTGCCGGATTGCCCTCCTCTCATGATCTTTCTCACTCTTCCTGGCCTTTATCTTGATCCCTTTTAACTCTCACCTTCAGACAACTCTTCCCGTCTGTCGAAGACTTGTTTCAATACATTGAAATAAATCTATGTGGAAGTATTGCGTATGTATCAGCCACTTTCTCTTGATTAGTTGGCTTTCTTGTCTCTTAATTCCGTACTTATTCAATGACTTTCCTCTACCTTCTTTGGTTCTGATTAGATGACTTTCCACTGCTTACATTTAGGGAACTATTTTTCCTTTTCTTCTGGAGCTCCATGGTAATACACATGTTGGTTTTCTTGCTCTTCCCATCTCCACTGTATGCTGCTTTCCCGTTCACCATCCTGCCACACTGGGTTGCTGTTCCACCACCCCTTCCAGCTCGTCCACTGCTTCCACGCCTATCCATCATGCCCTCCTTTTTTGTTTTAACCCTCCCCCTTTTAACTTCCCTGACCCCTACTACCTCACCCCCAAAATTCTTTGGTGGTTTCGATTTGCTTTCCTGCCTCTTTCTCATCCTGTTTTTAGGTCTCGGCCTGCACCAGCGCTTGCGCTGGTCTGGCCGAGAGTTTTAGTAAGCGGGTTTTGGAAGTGCAAACACTGGCTTTCGGCTGGCGACCAGCTTGAGTTAACGATGGTGTGCACGCGCAGCTGGCATCTGGGTTTCCTATCTCTTCCTCATTTCCTCGTCATGGCTCATTAACTCTCTGGACTCTGATGTTTCAATCGCAGCAGCAGCTCACATTACCAACTGAGGGCCCTGGACTACAGTCACATGAAAAACAACAGCGATTAGCATTGAAATGCAAGCTTTTTTTTGTCTAGTTAGAAATATTGCTTCGGTGGGTTGATTTCACCTTATATCGCTATTTGTTTTATATTGGGAGTCACAGCCTAATTACCAGTATTTTTGTCTCTCACTGTTTTTTTTTAAATATTTATTCGCGCAAAGCACAAAGCTATATTTAAGGTTACTTTTCCGCGTCACTTCTTCACTCTATTTAAACTCCACACCCCCACTCTTATTGTCTCTCTCCTTCTCTCTCTCTCCCCTCTCTAATTCTCTCTCTACTTAATTAACTCTCCCCTCTCTATCTTTTTTGGCCTTTCATTCTCTCTCACCCCTTTATCTGTTTCTCTTTCAAACTCCTTCATTCACTCTCTCTCCCCTTCTTTCTCTCTCTCTATCCCGCTCCACTCTTTATTCTATGTACACCCTTTCTCTCTCTTTCTCTCTCACCACCCTCTCTAATTGGGCATTATATCTTCACTCTATCTCTCACTCGGCAACACCACAGCATCACTCAGCGAAACCACAGCATCAATCAGAGCCAGCACAGCATCAATCAGAGCCAGCACAGCATCACTCAGAACCAACACAACATCTCTCAACGCCATCACAGCATCACTCAACGCCATCACAGCATCACTCAGTGCAACCACAGCATCACTCAGTGCAACCACAGCATCACTCAGCATCACTCAGCACAACCACAGCATTACTCAGCACAACCACAGCATCACTTAGCGCCACAACAGCATCACTCAGCGCCACCACAACATCACTCCGCGCCACCACAGCATCACTCAGCACCACCATAGCTTTACTCAGCGACACCACATCATCACTCAGGGCCAACACTGCATCACTCAGCACCACCACAGGATGACTCAGCACTACCACAGCATCGCTCAGCACCACCACAGCATCGCTCAGCGCCACCACAGCATCGCTCAGCGCCACCACAGCATCGGCTCAGCGCCACCACAGCATCGCTCAGCGCCACCACAGCATCACTCAGCGCCACCACAGCATCACTCAGCGCCACCACAGCATCACTCAGCGCAACCACAGCATCACTCAGCGCCACCACAGCATCGCTCAGCGCCACCACAGCATCGCTCAGCGCCACCACACATCGCTCAGCACCGCCACTGCATCGCTCAGCACCGCCACTGCATCGCTCAGCACCGCCACAGCATCGCTCAGCACCGCCACAGCATCGCTCACTGCCACCACAGCATCACTCAGGGCCACCACAGCATCACTCAGCGCCGCCACAGCATCACTCAGCACCGCCACAGCATCACTCAGCGCCGCCACAGCATCACTCAGCGCCAAGACAATATCACTCAGCACCACCACAGCATCACTCAGCGCCAAGACAATATCCCTCAGCACCACCACAGCATCACTCAGCACCACAGCAGTATCACTCAGCAACACCTGAGTATCATTCAGCATCACCTCAGCATCGTCTCCGCAACAGTCACCACCACCACCACTACCACCTCAGCACCACCTCAGCCTGCTCCCGGAATCTGGCATCTGTTGATTCTCCCTAGCGTCTGGCCGCTGCTAGTGTTATAATACAGGTACTAGTTCCCAACCTTCACCCTCCGATTGTTTATGCCCCCTCAAAAAAAAAGCTTTAACAAACAACTATTGCCAGCATTGCAAGAACAAAAGAAAACTGAGGAAATTTTTATTGTAAATACTTTTTAATGTGGTCGTTCAGTTTTACATAATGCCTTCTTGGTCATATATAAAGTAACAAAAATGCTTCTGACACTTTTTTATTATAACTTTTCAGCATGCCGCACAGCAGCCACACTTCTCTACAGCACAGCTTGAAGACATTGGCAAAGTCAATAGCTCTGGCTAAACACTTATGAGGCCCCAAAGGCGATACCTATTGGCTATGCCAATGCTTGTTTGTTGTTGTTAAAGTCAATTTTTCCCCTTTGTAGAAGGGCTTGGAAGCTCCATTTTGCTGCTGCGCTGTTCCGGTCTGTAAAGGTGCTTTTACGCAGCTTTTATTTATTGTTTTAGTGCTCCAAGATTGGTACCTGCCATCGTGGAAGGGTAGATGGAAAGAAAAAATAGCCGATGTGGCAGGGCGTATGCGCGCACATGCAAGGTTATGCATACTCTCATTTGTCTCAACGCTTTGGTTGCCATAGCATCAAGAGACATAGGTGTGTGGATGTGACGTACGCTTACACACCATTGTGCATTTTTTCGGATGCTGAACTGCATCAGCAATATCAATAGCATATTTTTTTCTTTTTTTTGCGATGCTCAACATTGACAAAAAGCATTGACGTCTGCCAAAGGAAACGAGCATTGGCAAAACCAATAGCTAGCTGCTCGTGTTTTTTAATTTTTTTTTTTTTAAAGCAGATGCCAGTAATTTACTTTAATACCTATGTTTTAGCATTCTCTCTGGCAAAAGGGGTGGAGAACACATCAAGCATTAGAAAACATGAGAGAAACAACAGACACAATGAGATAGGGGGTACACGCATCTCACATCCGCACAGGAAACAAAAATCCATGCTCCTGACACATGGACAGGAAAGCGATACATTATAATGGGTCACACTTGTGACAAGTGGTGCTTGTGTGTTATACACACATTTTAGGGGGTCTGACAGGAGATGAAATGTGAACTCCTCCCACAGACACACAAGAACGGACCACCGTTGCAGACTTAAAACATGCACTGGTGTGCGATTTTCTGCCAGTTTCCCCGCTAGGTTACCTCACAGAGTCTGAAGGCTCGAGCACAAAGGCACGTTTGACATCAGAGAGGATGCTGGGAGTCCGTCGGCCTTTTCGGTTGATTTCCACGTGAAGGCGATCCATTTACAAGCATTGGCCTAGCCAATAGGTCTCGCCTTTGGGACCTTATAAGTGTTTAGCCATGCAACAGTTGATGTTGTTGCACCAAGGATATTGTGCTGCATAACTAAATACTTATAAGGTCCCAAAAGCGAGACCTATTGGCTATGCCAATGCTTGTTTACATTGTGGCGGGTGCTGCAGCTGCAATGCAAAATATAGGCATTGCGACCACCGTGGTGGCGGTCGCATCCTAATGCCTACTGCGGGGCCGCCGACAGCCTGTCGGGCGGTCCCGTCTGCGACAGGGTGGCGGGCGGATGAAAGTCCACCCGCCATCCTAAGTTAGTTCCTTAGTTCAGCAAATATATGGGGGGAGCATACACCACTCTAGGTCCCTTTTCTAGAAACAACAAGAACTATATAAATGCTTCTGAATCCAGTTAGTTTTAATGCCAGCGGTCTAGAGGCCCATTGAAACGTCGAGCTGCACTAAATATGCTACATGCAAACACAGAAAACATGCATGAGCCATTAGACGCAACTAATTCAAAAAGATTGGTTCAGGCTTAAATCATACTAGTTTCCCAGACAATTATTTACAACAGACCCAAACACATTGGGAGAAGTGGCAATACTGTTCCGACATAAATGTTCAGAGAGATTTTAGCTGTTATTACTGGAAAAATATATCCGTCCTGATGTTGATCACGAAGGTGAAAAGAGTCACAAATACCTTACCTAGTGTCTATGCCCCCCAAAAAAGGCTGAGTCATTTTTGAAAACTACAATGGTTAAAATCATATAGATATCTAAGGGAAACACTATAAATGGTGGAGACATGAATCTAGTGATGTATGCTCTTAAAGCCAGATCTGCAACTTAGGGGCCGATTACGATGTCGTTAGGAAAGGCTTCGGATGGGATTCGGTACTGCAGAATCCGATTCGGAACCCTTGTTTCCTACCGAATCGTACAGCTTTCCCAACGACCGATTGCAATGCCCGGAAACCGTTCGAGCAGTCCAAATTGGTTCCGAAAGGCATTCGGACAGCCCGTGTCTTTCAGAGCCGATTCGTACAGCTCTATGGACACGGTTTCCGGACGAGCGATGACCGATTTGGACAGTCGTTCCAATTCGGTTTACCCAAGATGAAAATGCTGCAGGAATCTGTCTTTGGGAGCCTGTAGCAGGCCCCCCTTCACCCGGAGGCATCCGAATGGGGCCCGTGGGGGTACCCAAGGGACCACTCTTTCCAACCATGCACAATGTGGCAGGCACACTAGGATGCCCGCCACAGGGTGCAAGGTTTTCCCCAACCACCCCTTTTTTCAATGGGAGCCTGTGTTCTCGTTCAGAACACAGGCTCCCATTGAAGTCAATGCGAGTCTGACCGAACGATGTTGGGAAGCATCGTAAACGGTCGTCCGGACTCACAGGGCCTGATTTGTTTGGAAACTATTCTGGAACCGATTCGTTCGGGACAGTTTCCTAACGACATCACAATAGGCCCCTTAGTGGTCAGACAGGAAACCTCAACAGTATAAGGGCTTGCTCAAAGAAATGGGCCTTGTAGACACATGGAGGGTACAACACCCCGGGACTACATATTGTACCTATTTTTCAGCTGGTGATTGAAGATACACGTGACTTAATCATTTCTTGTTTGAAACTGTTAGAATCGAAATGTCTCCCCCTCCCGTCTTCCATGATATATGCTGTGTTGTGTTAGCATTCATGTAGCTATGTTATATAATCGTGATTTCTATTGTGCATGTGCCCGGCTACTGTAGAGTTGTGTAGGCCGAAGTTAGCATCTGAGACGCCATTTCTTGTTTGAAACTTCTCCATAAGCAAATGTGCTGGAGATGCATAAGGAAAAATACAAAAGTGATGGATTGAATGCTTGAGTTAATCTCAACACCTGGTAATTACAGGGGGCCGCATCCCAATCCATTGTTTTTTTGACCACCATGTCACCCCAGATTAGACCCAGCCATATGCAAATTAGCCTTGGTATAGCTTCAATAAGGACAGTCTAGCAAAGCCAGGTCCTCGCTGTACCAGAACACAAGCAAACCAATACCAGTTCAGACTCGTTGGGCCTCTTCAGTCAGGTGCAGCTTGGTTCAGTACCACAGTGATCACAGGATGCACTTCTAGGGGTATTCAGCCAAAAGAAAATATTGATGTACAAAAATATCGTGACATAGAAATATTGATGTCAAAAATATCGATGTCAAGAATATCGATTTGAAGATAAGTAATATCAATTTTTTAAATATAGAAGTCATTAATATCGTTTACAAAAATATAGTTGTTTAAATTATCGTTTTTTTAATTATTGTTGTGTATTTTAGTTTATATTTTAAATGTATATGATGTAATTTTTTGTATAATTATTGTTTATTTTTTTAATATATTTGTTAAGTTTTTAGTAGATATTATATTACATTTTGTGTTGTTTAGTTCCATAGCAGGTTGTGTGTTTTATAGGGGCATAGGGTGGGAAGTAATTTAGTTAAAACACATTTATGATTATTTTTTATTTAAAACTATTTTATTGATATTTAAATATGTTAATTGTGTTAATATTTTTTTAAGTACATTTTATGTGTAGGTTGTGGAGTTATAGGGATAAAGGGTGGGACATCATTTATTTTTAATTCATTATTAATTAATTGTTGATTAATATTAATGAATTAATTGAAAATTAAATATGTTAATTGTGTAATTGTCTATTTTTCCGTGCAGGTTGTGGGGTTATAGGGGAAAAGGGTGGGAAGTATTTTTTTTATTTTTTTTTTAAATATTTCTTTTTATTAAATCAATACAATTCAACTTTACAGATATCATTTGAGAGGAAGTGAAGTAATCTGTGTGCACATGTTTACATTAGTTTACGATAGCTCTTACATGGGTAATCAACACATTCACGGATCCAGAGACTCTTCCATTGCGGGAACTACGGGAGGGCTACAGATATTCCCTCTGTGCACATTCCACTTGTTCCAAACCGCTAACCATTTTTGTGGACAGCCCCTTGCTGTATATACAGTCTTCTCCCTAAACATGCACCAGTCCATGTCAGTTTTCCACTTGACAATTTTAGGTGGCGATGCAGCTCCCCACAGCTGTGCAATGTTTTGCTTGGCAATCATAAAACC
The DNA here is from genome assembly GCA_963921515.1 of Calotriton arnoldi. Classification (NCBI taxonomy): domain Eukaryota; kingdom Metazoa; phylum Chordata; class Amphibia; order Caudata; family Salamandridae; genus Calotriton; species Calotriton arnoldi. The sequence goes on along the minus strand of CAWUFW010001721.1, from coordinate 2,434,461 downwards.
CAGTGTAGGCCACAGTTTGTCTTTACGTGAGAGGTCTGTGGGCTCCCATACATTCAGGAGGCACCTCTTAGCTTCAGGACGGACAGTCATTTCAAGCACCTCACTCATTACTTCATGCACTCTGCACCAGTATCGTTGAATGTGTTCACACTCCCATAGTATGTGCATGAAAGTACCCAGTTGGTTACAATTCCTTCTGCACTCTCCCCCCTCCGCCCGCCCCATATGAACCAGACGGGGCCCCGTAATGTATACTCTGTGAAGTATTTTGAGCTGGACGAGACGTAGTCTTACAGAGATGGCCACTTACCGCGTGGAGGCCATCGCCTCCTGCCATTCTTCCTCATCCAGTTCCAGCCCGTCACCCACCCAATGTTCCCTAGTCTGTACCAGGGGATCTGGAGAGTTGTTTATCAACTTTTTATAAGTCTGGGAGATCGCTTTTTTAGGAAGGTAGCCGTCTAGTAACCTGTCTTCTAAGGGGGAGGCTCCCGGGGGGAGGAGCCTGTCTCCACGTGTGTCTTCAATGCATGCCGGATTTGTAGGTACCTATAGTACTCTGAGGGGGATATTCACAAGGACTTATCTCCGAGTTATCGCCAACTTAACGCAACAAAAGTGGTGACAGATTTAACACCCCATTCACAAGCGGTTGCAAACTGCAGACAACGCAAGTATTCCCGCGATAACCGCCTCAACATTTACCTCCACGGGTGACACCACCAACTAACCCTAATGAGATGCAGAGTAGGCGTTCCCGTGCAAAAACACACGAAAACACCACAACACCACTTTCACAACGAACTGCCAGATCTGCGATGCGAACCAAAAACAGGCGATAAGCCGCGGTAGCAGCAGGGAATTAACACCTGCCTTTTGCTGGTGTTGAGCAGGACGACTACCTGCAGCATAAAAGGGAGCCCAGGCGAGAGCCACATCTGAAGACCCACAGATGCCGTGGAGACAATGATCATGCAGCTCGGAGACCCATGAGGGCCACAACACCCACCACCACAACCCCCAGGCCCCCCACCCCTGGACAAACACATACTGTGCACGACACAAGGGCCACAAAAAGCGCATGACGTCGCACAATGACAAACAGAAACATACATGTTGAGACAGAAGAACGAGAAACAGTAACTCATCATTGAAGTAACAACCAAAAACTTTATTGAAATACAACACAAAACACCAATGCGGAAGACTCCTGTCGGGTCCGTCCGGGACAATCCTGATGTCACGGCCTGGAAAATAAAGCCCAAAATAAGAACGTGTGTCATGCGCACATCAAAGGAGCGAGACACAGAGAAACAGAGAATGAAAGAAGGGCAGAGAGAGAAAGAAAGAAAGGGAGAGGGAGAGAGGGAGAGAAGGAAAGGAAGGGAGAGGGAGAGAGAGAGAGAGGGAGAGTGAAAGGAAGGGAGAGAGAGAGGGAGAGGGAGAAGGAAGGGAGAGGGAGAGAGGAAGAGGGAGAGAGAAGGAAAGGAAGGGAGAGTGAAAGTGAAATGAAGAGATAGAAAGAGAGAGAGAGAAGGAAGGACACTGCCGCCCGCGCACCCAGGCACCACTGCTCACCTGCTGCCACCGGTGTGTCTCCAAACAAGTGCCGGGATACACTGCAAGCCACCAGGTCTGCAACCTGTAACCGAGGCAAGAGTCAATCATGTCAGAGTCCATCCCACTGCACACGGCAACAACGCCTGTCCGCCCCTGCGCACACATGCAGCCGCACCCTACCCCCTCCCGCCAGCCAGCGCTGGCTGTCCGCCCTTGCGTACCCAGGCCCCACTGCTCACCTTTCGCCGACGGTGTGTCCACCACGTGCCCGTGCAAGCTCCAGGCCCCGGTCCCGCCACCATGGCATGCTCCACATCATGCGGACCCGCACCGCGGCCCAGCAGGTCCCACACATGGCGCTGAGTCCTGAGGCATCAATGGCAGAGACCACATCACTGCACACGTCATCATCGCAGGCTGCACACCCGCTCAGCAATTTCGGTGCCACTAACCCTGTGCAACCCCAGTCAGCGCTACGTGGTGGTAGGCCCGTGACGGGCGCAAGGCTTCGGGTGCCACTAACCCTGTGCAACCCCAGTCAGCGCCACGTGGTGGTAGGCCTGTGACGGCCGCATGGCTCCAGGTGCCACTAACCCTGTGCAACCCCAGTCAGCGCCACATGGTGGTAGGCCCGTGACGGGCGCACGGCTTCGGGTGCCACTAACCCTGTGCAACCCCAGTCAGCGCCACGTGGTGGTAGGCCCGTGACGGCCGCATGACTCCGGGTGCCACTAACGCTGTGCGCAACAACTCATGGGCCCTTTATGATTGAGTATCGCGGAACGTCCGTCAGCCAGTCACCACCGGCAGTGGGGAATGTGACGTTGACGGCCCCTTATATTGGCGGGGTCACATGGCCAGTGACGCCTGTGCCGGATGGGTGTGGTGTGCATGCAAACCTGTCCTCAGGGAGTGGCCGTGACATGCTGACAACTAGACCAGCGACCTGCAGACCACTAGCGTGGAAACCTGCGACTTGTAGCTATGTGGCCCCCCCTCGGAGCGTAAGCGGAGTGGTCTGGCCTGGCGTACGCTGGACCAGCGCAGGGCTTGCAACAATGACTCGGGGGCTCTGGGCGTGGTTCAGTCCATGTCCGGACAAGGAAGTGACTAATGCGTGTCTCCCTGTTGTAGTGTCTACGGCACCCGGAACGCAATCGGCAATGTAGCACACTGTGACTGGAATCCCACTAGATGAGCATCATTGACGTTGGGGGGAATCACTGAGCCTACATTCATCCACACATTCATACATAAATGATGAAAGACATGACACAGCAGTGCGTTTCTGAATGTTTAATGCACATCCAGTGGAGTTTTGCAGCTGGAGCAGTACAGGGCCATGCCAACCCCACTTCACAATATGGGCCCGTGTAGGGCCAGCCAGAGTCCATCGGGGAATGACAAGTACAGCGGAAGAGGAAGAGTACAGTCCGCAGTCTGGTCGCCGTGTCATTGGTCACCAAACAGGATATGGCAGTCCATGTCGCTGTCCAAGGTGAGTGCAGCAGAGTGTATCGGGGGGGTCAGTGGAAGGTCATGGGGCGATGTGCGGCACCAAGCAGCAACAGGCCAGGTGGGGGACATGAATGCTAGTGCCTCCTTCTGAACTCAAGCCCATCCACGTCCTCGGATGTGTGCTCTGCCCCACCTGTGGGTGGTGCAGTTCCGGCTGCGGCACTGTGTGCCACTGACACATCAGGGGCCGGAGGTGGATTGTCGGCCGCACTGTGTGGCAGTGACACATCAGGTGCTGGAGTGGAAATGCCTGCCGCACTGTGAGGCACTGACACACCAGGGGGCGGAGATGTGGATGGTGTAGGGGCAGCAGCATTCATCTGCGCCACACCTTGTGGCGGCAATGCCATGAAGAGGACATGCAGGGCATGGTAGATCCCAGCTACATTTCGCTGATGTGCAGCGGTGGCTGCCATCCTTTCCGCCTCCATCCGCACCATTGTCCTCCATGAGCCTCCGCATGTGTGCCATCTCACGGCTGAGATCGCTGGAGCCACTCTGAGCGGACAGGTGTTCTTGTCTCCGAGTCATGACTCCAGCGATGTCAGCCAGGGCTCGTTGGAGACCATGGAGTGGCGTGTGGGTGTCCGTTAGGGACTGGAGGTGGTCCCTGATGGGACTCAGACACCCATGGATGGCGTCAAGTTTGGTAGCCATGAGGTCGAACCCCACCCGCACCTGCTCAGCCATCTCCCTCTGTACCTCCAACACACGGCGTTGGAAGGCCATGTGTTGTTTGGGGGGGTCTTGGGAGACAGCCGGGGTTGTGGGTGCCTCCTGCTGGGTGGTTTGTGTAGTGGGTGGGGTCTCCTCGATGCAGCTGGGCTGGCCTGGTCCTGGAGGTGATTGGTGGATGAGTTTCATGATTTCTTGGAGGGCTTGGGTGTTCGTGCTGGTGGTGTCCTCCTCGTCATCAGTGAAGAGTGGCTGGGACTGCTCTGCAGGTGGCGTTGACGGTGCCCCTGCAATGTGAAGGGGAGATGCTGTGTTACAATGTGTCCTCATGTATGTGGCTGCATGGTACATGTTGACATTCAGACAGCATGGCAATGTACATTGTGACAGTGTGTAGATCAGGGCCATGATCCAGAGTCATTGTGGGTGTGCACTGTGCTCTGCTTAATTGTGCATGTGTGCCATTGTGGCCATCTCCCCCCGTCACCCCAGTACCTGGTGGTTACTCACCCTGTTGCTGTGGTGTTGTGTCATGTCGAGCAGTGTCCGGTCCCCCGACTCCTGCCATGGTCTCCACACTGATGACTGTCGACACCAGCTCCTCCATGTCATCCAGCTCCAGCTTTGGCGCTGGGCTCCCACCTCCAGTCTGCATCGCTGCCTTCTGGTTGCCTGCGAGTTTATCCTTGGTCTTGCGCTTGATGTCATTCCATCACCTCTTGACCTCGTCCATTGACCTCTTGTGCTCTCCGACGGCGTTCACCTTGTCCACGATGGCCCGCCATAATCCATTTCTGGTGCCCAATGACACATTGGAGGCGACGAACAGTTGTTGATGGTGTTCTATCACCTCCCTGACCAGGATCCGATTCTCCTGCGGACTGAACTTCGTCTTCCTCTTCTTCTTGTCCTTGTCCTTGCCCTTCCCTGTCACTGTGGTCCCGGGCTAGTCATCCGGGGTACTTGTGGGGTTGCGCTCGTCCTCTGCGCCTGCTCCGGCTGCCTCCATGGTGCTTCGGTGTTGGTCATTTTGTGTTTGGGTGTTTTTTCTCCTTTTGTAGTGATTTTCCCGCCTGCCGTGTGTGTATGGCAGGCCTGGCGCTGCTTATCGCTGATTTCCTCATCGCGAATGGGATCATCGCACGTTTTCTGGTGTTGGGGTTTGTGTTTTTATCACCGTCGCGGTGGTTGTATCGCGGACATTGTCCGCGCTTTCAGGAGACTATCGCATGGTACCGCCGTGTTGTGAATTCCACGTTAACACAGGGTTATTTTCCCGCGATGGACTGCGATGTGTAGAGTTGCGTTAACATTTTTTGGAGATGTTTAGCACACGTTCTTGTGAATATACCCCTGAGTTGGCTAATTTGTACTCCTGCTGAAGCGCCTCAAAGGTGAGAATATCACCCTTCTTCCACAGGTCTCCAACTCTCGAGATCACAATGAGATCCCAGTTACCAAACCCCTTTGAGGTTCTCAGAGTCCCCAGCTGTTCCGAGTCCCAAAGCGGTGTCGCCTGTGTAAGTTTCCGCCCCAACCCCAGACCTTTGGTCGCTGAATGCCAGATTTGAACTGAGTGTTTTGTTGGTCCTGTGAGTTGGAATTTGCGGGGTTTAGAGTAGAGGGTTCTGTTCCCCCCAGGTAATTGCCATCGGTCCATGGCATGTCCGGGGTCGTCGGGACTCCGATAAGTACCTTGATTGATGGCTGCTAAGTGTGCAGCCCAGTAGTACTTCTTGAGGTCTGGAAGCCCGATTCCTCCATCATACCAGGGCAGAACCAGTTTATTCAGTGCTATACGGGGCCTGTTTTCCCACAGTAACTGCCGCTGCAGTTCCTCAATCTCCTTGAAGTACCCTACTGAGACCACATCGGGGGAATTCTGCAGAGCATATAGAAGACGTGGCAGCGCCATCATCTTAAAGAGGGCGGCTCTCCCCAACATCGAGAGCGGGAGCTCCTTCCAACTAGCTATGTTGCGTCGCGTCGTAATCTCTGTAGCGGGGGGAGTTAGTTGCGGTCATAGCGGCATTTGGGTTCTGCTGTGATGAATATCCCCAGATATTTGAAACCCACCTTCGTTGTTTGGATTGGGCAATCACTAGGAGGGAGGGGGGGTTCTCCACTAAGAACGTACATAACGGACTTACTCCAATTGATTGAATACCCCGAAAATCTGCCAAATACCGTAAATGTATCCAAAATTCTACTAAGGGACCTTTGGGGGGAAGCTAGATATAAGAGAATATCGTCTGCATACAAAGAGATGCGATCTTCCCAATCCTCCGACCATCGCAGCCCACGTATGACTGGATCTCTGCGGATCCATTGCGCTAATGGCTCCAAGGAGAGGGCGAAGAGTAAGGGGGACAACGGACACCCCTGACAAGTCCCACGACTAAGGCTAAAGGTTGCAGATTTTTTCTGTTGACCACCACTTGTGCTAGTGGTTTCGAGTAGAGGAGTTTGACCCATCCGATGAAACCCGGTCCAAACCCCAGTTTTTCCAGGACTGCAAACAGATATGGCCATTCGATAGTATCGAATGCCATAGTGGCGTCTAACGAGATGATTACTGCTGCTTCCTGGATAGTTGCCACCCTGCCCAGCACTCCGTGCGCTCTTCTCAGGTTCATTGCCGTGCTACGTTGGGGCATAAAGCCCGATTGATCAGGGTGCACCAGCCCACTGATGACTTGTGTGAGCCTGTTCACCAAAAGTTTTGCTAAGATTTTGGGTTCTGCATTGAGTAGAGAGATTGGTCTATAGGAGGCACAGTTACATCTGGGTTTGCCCTCTTTATGGATAGCGACCAGTGTTGCTATCCTCTGATCTGTTGGCAATGAACCCACCTTCCTACTCTCTACAAACATGGCTCGTAGGTAAGGGGCGAGTCTATCCGGTCTTAGCTTATAGAGCTCAATGGGCAGGCCGTTCCGGCCCAGAGCTTTCCCGGCCTGGAGGTTTCTGATTGCGCTTGCAATTTCGTCATTTGTGAGATCGCTGTCTAACTCCGCCGATTCTTCAGCCGAGAGGGTAGGGAGTCGTATGTCTTTAAGTAGTTCCTGGGAGTCGGTGCCAACCAATGGGGTGCTCGATTGGTATACCTTGCTAAAGTGGGCTGCAAATTCGTTTGCGATTTCCTGTGGGTCTGTGAGCGCTGTACCCCCTTCATCGACCAACTCCGGCACTAGCCTGCTTGCCATTTCTTTTTTGTCGAGCCAAGCTAGCAGTTTCCCCGCTTTGTCCCCCAGTTTGTATACTCTCCCGTCCCTCTCCCTGCCCCATGTCTTTGCTCTGTCAGTGGCTATTTCCTTGTACTCATCTCTCTTCAATTGTAAGGTATGTAGTTTCTCTTGGTTGTCTTCTACCCCAAGTTCTTCCTCCAGCCGGAGGACCTCGTTCTCAACCTCAACCAGTTCTTTCTGTTTCTCTTTTTTAACCCCTGCTATTAGAGAAAGTGCCTGTCCCCTTATAACTGTCTTAAAAGCTTCCCATAACGTTAGGGGGGAATCTACCGTACCTTCATTTTCTTGGAAGTAGTTTTCTAGGGTCTGAAGTAGAGCTTGTTTGACTAGAGGGTTATGGAGGTACCATGGGTTTATGGGGGCGATCCTTCCCGCTCTAGCAGTTCCTAGGACCAGGTGGGCCCATATCGGGGAGTGGTCTGAAATGCCGCGGGCCATGTGTCTGATTTCTCGGATGTTGGCAATTTGTGACCCGGGCACCAGGAGATAGTCTATGCGAGACAAGCTGTTATGTGCTCCTGAGTGGAAGGTATACTGACAGTCGTCTGGGTGGTACGCCCGCCATACGTCAGTTAGCCCTAGGGCATCTAAGAAATTCGGAAGCCAGTGGAGAGAAGGGCTTATGTCACGGGGTGGATAACGATCCCATTCGCCCGTGACCACTAAGTTGAAGTCCCCTCCTATCAGTAGGAGGCCCTCCGGGAAGGAAAGTAAAATTGAACCTATGTCTTTGAAAGTAATGTTCTGGAGGCCTGGTGGTACATAGACAGACATCAGAGTGAGCGTGGTCCCTTCCCACTGTCCCGTGACTGCCGTGTATCTGCCCCTGTCGTCTGACCATGCGGATTGTATGGAGAAGGGAAAAGAGTTTTTGAGCATGACCCCCACTCCCCTGGAGCCGGTTGTAAAGCCTGCGTGGGCAACTAGTTTATATCCCCATCTACTCAGCGCTCTACAAGAGTGTCCCATTCGGTGGGTTTCCTGGAGGAGCACTATATCCGGGGAATGTCTTTTGATATGCTGCATAACGATGCACCTTTTGATTTTGTCCCCTAACCCGTTGACGTTCCAACTCAACAATTTCAGGCTTTTATCCCAGTGTGTACCCATGTAGACCACATTGATTCCTACTTTCTTCTCGATTCATCTGGGCAGACGTTGTTGAACTAACTTGAACAAACACACAAACCCATTCCCAACTCCCCCCCTCCCTGCTGCCCTGCACTTTGGGCCTAAAACTGCCCATGCGTAGAGTAATTTATTTTTAATTAATTAATAATTATTTAGTAATTAAAATTAATTAATTAATTATGTTTATTTGTTTCAATATTTTTTTTAAGTGTGGGTTGTGGGATTTATAGGGGTAAAGAGTGGGGAGTAAATTAATTTTAATTAATTAATAATTATTTGTTAAATACTTTACATTATTTAATCGACAATTAATTGTTTTAATTATATAATTAATTTTTTTGTTTGATTTTAGGTGAGGGTTATTGGGTTTACAGGGGTAAAGGGTGGGAAGTTATTTAATTTTAATGAATTTATATTCAGTTTTTAATCAATAATATTTGTTTGATTGATAATTTATTAAATTAATTGTGTTATTAAATTCTTTGTTTTAGATGGTATATGTGGGTTGTGGGTTTTGTAGAGGTATGGGGTGGAAAGTAAATGAATGTAAAGTAATTAATAATGTTTTTATTATTTAATTCATAATTCAATAATTCATTGTTAGTTGTGTAAATTATTTTTGATACATTTTATGAGTATTATGTGTTTTGTTGGGGTATATTGTGGGAAGTATATTAATTAGAATTAATTAATTAATATTTAATTAATGAAAATTGGTTAGTTGTTAAATATTTGTATTAATAGTGTAAATATTTTTGGAGTAAATATTTGGTGCAGGTTGAGAGGTTTGTTTGGTTATATGGTGGTAAGTAAGTAAACTAAATGTATGCAATAATTATGCTACTGTGAACATTTTTTATTTAAATAAAAAAGTTTATTTGTATGAAAATTAAATTAGAATTTTCTTTATAATATCATTTGTGTTTGTATTTAACATTGTAACGTTGTCATTTTTTGCAATTTTTTAAATTGATATTAAATAAAGTTGTGTATTTTTTCAATATATATATATATTTTAATTGAATTTGTTTTTGAGGTAATTTGATTTTTTATAAGATATTTTGTTGCTTTTTGTTTTTGTACTAATTGGAGAGGGAATAGTACATTTTACCCCTCCGAAATTCAACACTTTCCCTACTGTTAAACTTGCTGGAGTGGGAATAGAAAATGTTACCACTCCGCTATCCAACACTTCCCCTACTGTTGCACTTATTGGAGTGGGAAAGAACATTTACCCCTCCACAATCCAACACTTTTCCTACTGTTGCACTTATTGGAGTGAGAATAGTAAATTGTACCCCTCTGCAATCCAACACTTTTCCTGCTGTTGTACTTGCAGGAGTGGGAATAGTAAATTTTACCCCTCTGCTATCCAACACTTTCCCTACTGTTGTACTGACTGGAGTAGGAATAGTAAATTTTACCCCTCCGCTATACAACACTTTCCCTACTGTTGCACTTATTGGAGTGGGAATAGTACATTCTACCCCTCCACAATCCAACACTTTCCCTACGGTTGCACTTATTGGAGTGAGAATAGTAAATTGTACCCCTCTGCAATCCAACACTTTCCCTACTGTTGTACTGACTGGAGTGGGAATAGTCAATTTTACCCCCTCTGCTATCCAACACTTTCCCTACTGTTGCACTTATTGGAGTGGGAATAGTACATTTTGCCCCTCCGCAATCCAACACTTTCCCTACTGTTGTACTTGCTGGAGTGAGAATAGTAAATTTTACCAATCCACTATCCAACACTTTCCCTACTGTTGCACTTATTGGAGTGGGAATAGTAAATTGTACCCCTCTGCAATCCAACACTTTCCCTACGGTTGCACTTATTGGAGTGGGAATAGTACATTGTACCCCTCTGCAATCCAACACTTTCCCTACTGTTGTACTTGCTGGAGTGGGAATAGTAAATTGTACCCCTTTGCAATCCAACACTTTCCCTACTGTTGTACTGACTGGAGTGGGAATAGTAAATTTTACCCCTCTGCTATCCAACACTTTCCCTACTGTTGTACTGACTGGAGTGGGAATAGTAAATTTAACCCCTCCGCTATCCAACACTTTCCCTACTGTTGCACTTATTGGAGTGGGAATAGTAAATTTTACCCCTCTGCTATCCAACACTTTCCCTACTGTTGCACTTATTGGAGTGGGAATAGTACATTTTGCCCCTCCGCAATCCAACACTTTCCCTACTGTTGTACTTGCTGGAGTGGGAATAGTAAATTTTACCAATCCACTATCCAACACTTTCCCTACTGTTGTACTGACTGGAGTGGGAATAGTAAATTTTGCCCCTCAGCTATCCAACACTTTCCCTACTGTTGCACTTATTGGAGTGGGAATAGTAAATTTTACTCCCCTGCAATACAACACTTTCCCTACTGTTGCACTTATTGGAGTGGGAATAGTAAATTGTACCCCTCTGCAATCCAACACTTTCCCTACGGTTGCAATTATTGGAGTGAGAATAGTAAATTGTACCACTCTGCAATCCAACACTTTCCCTACTGTTGTACTTGCTGGAGTGGGAATAGTAAATTTTACCCCTCTGCTATCCAACACTTTCCCTACTGTTGTACTGACTGGAGTGGGAATAGTAAATTTTAACCCTCCGCTATCCAACACTTTCCCTACTGTTGCACTTATTGGAGTGGGAATAGTAAATTTTACCCCCTCTGCTATCCAACACTTTCCCTACTGTTGCACTTATTGGAGTGGGAATAGTAAATTTTGCCCCTCCGCAATCCAACACTTTCCCTACTGTTGTACTTGCTGGAGTGGGAATAGTAAATTTTACCAATCCACTATCCAACACTTTCCCTACTGTTGTACTGACTGGAGTGGGAATAGTACATTTTACCCCTCCGCTATCCAACACTTTCCCTACTGTTGCACTTACTGGAGTGGGAAGAGTACATTTTACTCCCCTGCAATCCAACACTTTCCCTACTGTTGCACTTATTGGAGTGGGAATAGTAAATTGTACCCCTCTGCAATCCAACACTTTCCCTACTGTTGTACTTGATGGAGTGGGAACAGTAAATTTTACCCCACCTCTATCCAACACTTTCCCTATTACTGTACTGGCTCGAGTGGGAATAGTAAATTTAACCCCTCCGTAATCCAACACTTTCCCTACTGTTGCACTTATTGGAGTGGGAATAGTAAATTGTACCCCTTTGCAATCCAACACTTTCCCTACTGTTGTACTTGAAGGAGTGGGAATAGTACATTTTACCCCTCCGCTATCCAACACTTTTCCTACTGTTGTACTGACTGGAGTGGTAATAGTACATTTTACCCCTCTGCTATCCAACACTTTCCCTACTGTTGCACTTATTGGAGTGGGAATAGTAAATTTTACCCCTCCACTATCCAACACTTTCTCTACTGTTGCACTTATTGGAGTGGGAATAGTACATTTTGCTTCTCCGCAATCCAACACTTTCCCTACTGTTGTACTGGCTGGAGTGGGAATAGTAACTTTTACCCCTCCGCTATCTAACACTTTCCCTACTATTGCACTTATTGGAGTGGTAATAGTAAATTTTACTCCTCCGCTATCCAACACTTTCCCTACTGTTGCACTTATTGGAGTGGGAATAGTACATTTTACCCCTCTGCAATCCAACAATTTCCCTACTGTTGCACTTATTGGAGTGGGAATAGTAAATTGAACCCCACTGCAATCCAACACTTTCCCTACTGTTGTACTTGCAGGAGCGGGAATTTTAAATTTTACCCCTCCGCTATCCAACACTTTCCCTACTGTTGTACTGACTGGAGTGGGAATAGTAAATTTTACCCCTCCGCTATCCAACACTTTCCCTACTGTTGCACTTATTGGAGTGGGAACAGTAAATTTTACCTCTCCGATATCAAACACTTTCCCTACTGTTGCACATATTGGAGTGGGAATAGTACATTTTACTCCTCCGTAATCCAACACTTTCCCTGCTGTTTTACTTGCTGGAGTGGGAATTGTAAATTTGACCCCTCTGCTTTCCAACTCTTTCCCTACTGTTGTACTGACTGGAGTGAGAATAGTAAATTTTACCCCTCCACTATCCCACACTTTCCCTACTGTTGCACTTATTGGAGTGGAAATAGTACATTTTACCCCTCTGCAATCCAACACTTTCCCTACTGTTGTACTGGCTGGAGTGGGAATAGTAATTTTTACTCCCCTGCAATCCAACACTTTCCCTACTGTTGCACTTACTGGAGTGGGAATAGTAAATTGTACCCCTCTGCAATCCAACACTTTCCCTACGGTTGCACTTATTGGAGTGAGAATAGTACATTTTGCTTCTCCGCAATCCAACACTTTCCCTACTGTTGTACTGGCTGGAGTGGGAATAGTAACTTTTACCCCTCTGCTATCCAACACTTTCCCTACTTTTGTACTGACTGGAGTGGGAATAGTAAATTTTACCCTCCGCTATCTAACACTTTCCCTACTATTGCACTTATTGGAGTGGTAATAGTAAATTTTACTCCTCCGCTATCCAACACTTTCCCTACTGTTCCACTTATTGGAGTGGGAATAGTACATTTTACCCCTCTGCAATCCAACAATTTCCCTACTGTTGCACTTATTGGAGTGGGAATAGTAAATTGTACCCCTCTGCAATCCAACACTTTCCCTACTGTTGTACTTGCAGGAGCGGGAATATTAAATTTTACCCTCCGCTATCCAACACTTTCCCTACTGTTGTACTGACTGGAGTGGGAATAGTAAATTTGACCCCTCCGCTATCCAACACTTTCCCTACTGTTGCACTTATTGGAGTGGGAACAGTAAATTTTACCTCTCCGATATCAAACACTTTCCCTACTGTTGCACATATTGGAGTGGGAATAGTACATTTTACTCCTCCGCAATCCAACACTTTCCCTACTGTTTTACTTGCTGGAGTGGAAATTGTAAATTTGACCCCTCTGCTTTCCAACTCTTTCCCTACTGTTGTACTAACTGGAGTGGGAATAGTAAATTTTACAACTCCAGTATCCCACACTTTCCCTACTGTTGCACTTATTGGAGTGGAAATAGTAAATTTTACCCCTCTGCAATCCAACACTTTCCCTACTGTTGTACTGGCTGGAGTGGGAATAGTAATTTTTACTCTCCTGCAATCCAACACTTTCCCTACTGTTGCACTTATTGGAGTGGGAATAGTAAATTGTACCCCTCTGCAATCCAACACTTTCCCTACGGTTGCACTTATTGGAGTGAGAATAGTAAATTGTACCCCTCTGCAATCCAACACTTTCCCTACTGTTGTACTTGCTGGAGTGGGAATAGTAAATTTTACCCCTCTGCTATCCAACACTTTCCCTACTGATGTACTGACTGGAGTGGGAATAGTACATTTTACCCCTCTGCTATCCAACACTTTCCCTACTGTTGCACTTATTGGAGTGGGAATAGTAAATTTTACCCCCTCTGCTATCCAACACTTTCCCTACTGTTGCACTTATTGGAGTGGGAATAGTACATTTTGCCCCTCCACAATCCAACACTTTCCCTACTGTTGGACTTGCTGGAGTGGGAATAGTAAATTTTACCAATCCACTATCCAACACTTTCCCTACTGTTGTACTGACTGGAGTGGGAATAGTACATTTTACCCCTCCGCTATCCAACACTTTCCCTACTGTTGCACTTATTGGAGTGGGAATAGTAAATTTTACTCCCCTGCAATACAACACTTTCCCTACTGTTGCACTTATTGGAGTGGGAATAGTAAATTGTACCCCTCTGCAATCCAACACTTTCCCTACTGTTGCACTTATTGGAGTGGGAATAGTAAATTGTACCCCTTTGCAATCCAACACTTTCCCTACTGTTGTACTGACTGGAGTGGTAATAGTACATTTTACCCCTCTGCTATCCAACACTTTCCCTACTGTTGCACTTATTGGAGTGGGAATAGTAAATTTTACCCCTCCGCTATCCAACACTTTCCCTACTGTTGCACTTATTGGAGTGGGAATAGTACATTTTGCTTCTCCGCAATCCAACACTTTCCCTACTGTTGTACTGGCTGGAGTGGGAATAGTAACTTTTACCCCTCTGCTATCCAACACTTTCCCTACTTTTGTACTGACTGGAGTGGGAATAGTAAATTTTACCCCTCCGCTATCTAACACTTTCCCTACTATTGCACTTATTGGAGTGGTAATAGTAAATTTTACTCCTCCGCTATCCAACACTTTCCCTACTGTTGCACTTATTGGAGTGGGAATAGTACATTTTACCCCTCTGCAATACAACAATTTCCCTACTGTTGCACTTATTGGAGTGGGAATTGTAAATTGTACCCCACTGCAATCCAACACTTTCCCTACGGTTGTACTTGCAGGAGCGGGAATATTAAATTTTACCCCTCCGCTATCCAACACTTTCCCTACTGTTGTACTGACTGGAGTGGGAACAGTAAATTTTACCCCTCCACTATCCAACACTTTCCCTACTGTTGCACTTATTGGAGTGGGAACAGTAAATTTTACCTCTCCGATATCAAACACTTTCCCTACTGTTGCACATATTGGAGTGGGAATAGTACATTTTACCCCTCCGCAATCCAACACTTTCCCTACTGTTTTACTTGCTGGAGTGGGAATTGTAAATTTGACCCCTCTGCTTTCCAACACTTTCCGTACTGTTGCACTTATTGGAGTGGGAATAGTAAATTGTACCCCTCTGCAATCCAACACTTTCCCTACGGTTGCACTTCTTGGAGTGAGAATAGTAAATTGTACCCCTCTGCAATCCAACACTTTCCCTACTGTTGTACTTGCTGGAGTGGGAATAGTAAATTTTACCCCTCTGCTATCCAACACTTTCCCTACTGTTGTACTGACTGGAGTGGGAAAAGTAAATGTTACCCCTCCGCTATCCAACACTTTCCCTACTGTTGCACTTATTGGAGTGGGAATAGTAAATTTTACCCCCTCAGCTATCCAACACTTTCCCTACTGTTGCACTTATTGGAGTGGGAATAGTAAATTTTGCCCCTCCGCCTTCCAACACTTTCCCTACTGTTGTACTTGCTGGAGTGGGAATAGTAAATTTTACCAATCCACTATCCAACACTTTCCCTACTGTTGTACTGACTGGAGTGGGAATAGTAAATTTTACCCCTCCGCTATCCAACACTTTCCCTACTGTTGCACTTATTGGAGTGGGAATAGTAAATTTTACTCCCCTGCAATCCAACACTTTCCCTACTGTTGCACTTATTGGAGTGGGAATAGTAAATTGTACCCCTCTGCAATCCAACACTTTCCCTACTGTTGTACTTGCTGGAGTGGGAACAGTAAATTTTACCCCACCGCTATCCAACACTTCCCCTATTACTGTACTGGCTCGAGTGGGAATAGTAAATTTAACCCCTCCGTAATCCAACACTTTCCCTACTGTTGCACTTATTGGAGTGGGAATAGTAAATTGTACCCCTTTGCAATCCAACACTTTCCCTACTGTTGTACTTGAAGGAGTGGGAATAGTACATTTTACCCCTCTGCTATCCAACACTTTTCCTACTGTTGTACTGACTGGAGTGGTAATAGTACATTTTACCCCTCTGCTATCCAACACTTTCCCTACTGTTGCACTTATTGGAGTGGGAATAGTAAATTTTACCCCTCCGCTATCCAACACTTTCCCTACTGTTGCACTTATTGGAGTGGGAATAGTACATTTTGCTTCTCCGCAATCCAAAACTTTCCCTACTGTTGTACTGGCTGGAGTGGGAATAGTAACTTTTACCCCTCTTCTATCCAACACTTTCCCTACTTTTGTACTGACTGGAGTGGGAATAGTAAATTTTACCCCTCCGCTATCTAACACTTTCCCTACTATTGCACTTATTGGAGTGGTAATAGTAAATTTTACCCCTCTGCAATCCAACACTTTCCCAACTGTTGTACTTGCTGGAGTGGGAACAGTAAATTTTACCCCACCGCTATCCAACACTTTACCTACTGTTGTACTGGCTGGAGTGGGAATAGTAACTTTTACCCCTCCGCTATACACACTTTCCCTACTTTTGTACTGACTGGAGTGGGAATAGTAAATTTTACCCCTCCGCTATCTAACACTTTCCCTACTGTTGCACTTATTGGAGTGGGAATAGTAAATTGTACCCCTCTGCAATCCAACACTTTCCCTACTGTTGTACTTGCTGGAGTGGGAAGAGTAAATTTTACCCCACCGCTATCCAACACTTTCCCTATTACTGTACTGGCTCGAGTGGGAATAGTAAATTAAACCCCTCTGTAATCCAACACTTTCCCTACTGTTGCACTTATTGGAGTGGGAATAGTAAATTGTACCCCTTTGCAATCCAACACTTTCCCTACTGTTGCACTTATTGGAGTGGGAATAGTACATTTTGCCCCTCCGCAATCCAACACTTTCCCTACTGTTGTACTTGCTGGAGTGGGAATAGTAAATTTTACCAATCCACTATCCAACACTTTCCCTACTGTTGTACTGACTGGAGTGGGAAAAGTAAATTTTACCCCTCCGCTATCCAACACTTTCCCTACTGTTGCACTTATTGGAGTGGGAATAGTACATTTTACCCCCTCTGCTATCCAAAACTTTCCCTACTGTTGCACTTATTGGAGTGGGAATAGTACATTTTGCCCCTCCGCATTCCAACACTTTCCCTACTGTTGTACTTGCTGGAGTGGGAATAGTAAATTTTACCAATCCACTATCCAACACTTTCCCTACTGTTGTACTGACTGGAGTGGGAATAGTAAATTTTACCCCTCCGCTATCCAACACTTTACCTACTGTTGCACTTATTGGAGTGGGAATAGTAAATTTTACCAATCCACTATCCAACACTTTCCCTACTGTTGCACTTATTGGAGTGGGAATAGTACATTTTACTCCCCTGCAATCCAACACTTTCCCTACTGTTGCACTTATTGGAGTGGGAATAGTAAATTGTACCCCTCTGCAATCCAACACTTTCCCTACTGTTGTACTTGCTGGAGTGGGAACAGTAAATTTTACCTCTCCGATATCAAACACTTTCCCTACTGTTGCACATATTGGAGTGGGAATAGTACATTTTACCCCTCCGCAATCCAACACTTTCCCTACTGTTTTACTTGCTGGAGTGGGAATTGTAAATTTGACCCCTCTGCTTTCCAACACTTTCCCTACTGTTGTACTGACAGGAGTGGGAATAGTAATATTTACTCCCCTGCAATCCAACACTTTCCCTACTGTTGCACTTATTGGAGTGGGAATAGTAAATTGTACCCCTCTGCAATCCAACACTTTCCCTACGGTTGCACTTATTGGAGTGAGAATAGTAAATTGTACCCCTCTGCAATCCAACACTTTCCCTACTGTTGTACTTGCTGGAGTGGGAATAGTAAATTTTACCCCTCTGCTATCCAACACTTTCCCTACTGTTGTACTGACTGGAGTGGGAAAAGTAAATTTGACCCCTCCGCTATCCAACACTTTCCCTACTGTTGCACTTATTGGAGTGGGAATAGTACATTTTACCCCCTCTGCTATCCAACACTTTCCCTACTGTTGCACTTATTGGAGTGGGAATAGTACATTTTGCCCCTCCGCATTCCAACACTTTCCCTACTGTTGTACTTGCTGGAGTGGGAATAGTAAATTTTACCAATCCACTATCCAACACTTTCCCTACTGTTGTACTGACTGGAGTGGGAATAGTAAATTTTACCCCTCCGCTATCCAACACTTTCCCTACTGTTGCACTTATTGGAGTGGGAATAGTAAATTTTACTCCCATGCAATCCAACACTTTCCCTACTGTTGCACTTATTGGAGTGTGAATAGTAAATTGTACCCCTCTGCAATCCAACACTTTCCCTACTGTTGTACTTGCAGGAGCGGGAATATTCAATTTTACCCCTCCGCTATCCAACACTTTCCCTACTGTTGTACTGACTGGAGTTGGAATAGTAAATTTTACCCCTCCACTATCCAACACTTTCCCTACTGTTGCACTTATTGGAGTGGGAACAGTAAATTTTACCTCTCCGATATCAAACACTTTCCCTACTGTTGCACATATTGGAGTGGGAATAGTACATTTTACCCCTCCGCAATCCAACACTTTCCCTACTGTTTTACTTGCTAGAGTGGGAATTGTAAATTTGACCCCTCTGCTTTCCAACACTTTCCCTACTGTTGTACTGACTGGAGTGGGAATAATAAATTTTACCCGTCCGCTATCCAACACTTTCCCTACTGTTGCACTTATTGGAGTGGGAATAGTAAATTTTACTCCTCCGCTATCCAACACTTTCCCTACTGTTGCACTTATTGGAGTGGGAATAGTAAATTGTACCCCTCTGCAATCCAACACTTTTCCTACTGTTGTACTGACTGGAGTGGTAATAGTACATTTTACCCCTCAGCTATCCAACACTTTCCCTACTGTTGCACTTATTGGAGTGGGAATAGTAAATTTTAACCCTCCACTATCCCACACTTTCCCTACTGTTGCACTTATTGGAGTGGAAATAGTACATTTTACCCCTCTGCAATCCAACACTTTCCCTACTGTTGTACTGGCTGGAGTGGGAATAGTAATTTTTACGCCTCCTCTATCCAACACTTTCCCTACTTTTGTACTGACTGGAGTGGGAATAGTAAATTTTACCCCTCCGCTATCTAACACTTTCCCTACTGTTGCACTTATTGGAGTGGTAATAGTAAATTTTACCCCTCCGCTATCCAACACTTTCCCTACTGTTGCACTTATTGGAGTGGGAATAGTAAATTTTACTCCCCTGCAATCCAACACTTTCCCTACTGTTGCACTTATTGGAGTGGGAATAGTAAATTGTACCCCTCTGCAATCCAACACTGTCCCTACTGTTGTACTTGCTGGAGTGGGAACAGTACATTTTACCCCACCGCTATCCAACACTTTTCCTATTACTGTACTGGCTCGAGTGGGAATAGTAAATTTAACCCCTCCGTAATCCAACACTTTCCCTACTGTTGCACTTATTGGAGTGGGAATAGTAAATTGTACCCCTTTGCAATCCAACACTTTCCCTACTGTTGTAGTTGAAGGAGTGGGAATAGTACATTTTACCCCTCCGCTATCCAACACTTTTCCTACTGTTGTACTGACTGGAGTGGTAATAGTAAATTTTACCCCTCTGCTATCCAACACTTTCCCTACTGTTGCACTTATTGGAGTGGGAATAGTAAATTTTACCCCTCCGCTATCCAACACTTTCCCTACTGTTGCACTTATTGGAGTGGGAATAGTACATTTTGCTTCTCCGCAATCCAACACTTTCCCTACTGTTGTACTGGCTGGAGTGGGAATAGTAACTTTTACCCCTCTGCTATCCAACACTTCTCCTTACTTTTGTACTGACTGGAGTGGGAATAGTAAATTTTACCCCTCCGCTATCTAACACTTTCCCTACTATTGCACTTATTGGAGTGGTAATAGTAAATTTTACTCCTCCGCTATCCAACACTTTCCCTACTGTTGCACTTATTGGAGTGGGAATAGTACATTTTAACCCTCTGCAATCCAACAATTTCCCTACTGTTGCATTTATTGGAGTGGGAATAGTAAATTGTACCCCTCTGCCATCCAACACTTTCCCTACTGTTGTACTTGCAGGAGCGGGAATATTAAATTTTACCCCTCCGCTATCCAACACTTTCCCTACTGTTGTACTGACTGGAGTGGGAATAGTACATTTTACTCCTCCGCTATCCAACACTTTCCCTACTGTTGCACTTATTGGAGTGGGAATAGTACATTTTACCGCTCTGCAATCCAACAATTTCCCTACTGTTGCACTTATTAGAGTGGGAATAGTAAATTGTACCCCTCTGCAATCCAACACTTTCCCTACTGTTGTACTTGCAGGAGCGGGAATATTAAATTTTACCCCTCCGCTATCCAACACTTTCCCTACTGTTGTACTGACTGGAGTGGGAATAGTAAATTTTACCCCTCCGCTATCCAACACTTTCCCTACTGTTGCACTTATTGGAGTGGGAACAGTAAATTTTACCTCTCCGATATCAAACACTTTCCCTACTGATGCACATATTGGAGTGGGAATAGTACATTTTACCCCTCCGCAATCCAACACTTTCCCTACTGTTGCACTTATTGGAGTGGGAATAGTAAATTGTACCCCTCTGCAATCCAACACTGTCCCTATTGTTGTACTGACTGGGGTGGGAATAATAAATTTTACCCGTCCGCTATCCAACACTTTCCCTACTGTTGTACTGACTGGAGTGGGAATAGTAAATTTTACCCCTCCGCTATCCAACACTTTCCCTACTGTTGCACTTATTGGAGTGGGAATAGTAAATTTTACTCCCCTGCAATCCAACACTTTCCCTACTGTTGCACTTATTGGAGTGGGAATAGTAAATTGTACCCCTCTGCAATCCAACACTTTCCCTACTGTTGTACTTGCTGGAGTGGGAATAGTAAATTTTACCCCACCGCTATCCAACACTTTCCCTATTACTGTACTGGCTCGAGTGGGAATAGTAAATTTAACCCCTCCGTAATCCAACACTTTCCCTACTGTTGCACTTATTGGAGTGGGAATAATAAATTGTACCCCTTTGCAATCCAACACTTTCCCTACTGTTGTAGTTGAAGGAGTGGGAATAGTACATTTTACCCCTCCGCTATCCAACACTTTTCCTACTGTTGTACTGACTGGAGTGGTAATAGTACATTTTACCCCTCTGCTATCCAACACTTTCCCTACTGTTGCACTTATTGGAGTGGGAATAGTAAATTTTACCCCTCCGCTATCCAACACTTTCCCTACTGTTGCACTTATTGGAGTGGGAATAGTACATTTTGCTTCTCCGCAATCCAACACTTTCCCTACTGTTGTACTGGCTGGAGTGGGAATAGTAACTTTTACCCCTCTGCTATCCAACACTTTCCCTACTTTTGTACTGACTGGAGTGGGAATAGTAAATTTTACTCCTCCGCTATCCAACACTTTCCCTACTGTTGCACTTATTGGAGTGGGAATAGTACATTTTACCCCTCTGCAATCCAACAATTTCCCTACTGTTGCACTTATTGGAGTGGGAATAGTAAATTGTACCCCTCTGCAATCCAACACTTTCCCTACTGTTGTACTTGCAGGAGCGGGAATATTCAATTTTACCCCTCCGCTATCCAACACTTTCCCTACTGTTGTACTGACTGGAGTGGGAATAGTAAATTTTACCCCTCCACTATCCAACACTTTCCCTACTGTTGCACTTATTGGAGTGGGAACAGTAAATTTTACCTCTCCGATATCAAACACTTTCCCTACTGTTGCACATATTGGAGTGGGAATAGTACATTTTACCCCTCCGCAATCCAACACTTTCCCTACTGTTTTACTTGCTGGAGTGGGAATTGTAAATTTGACCCCTCTGCTTTCCAACACTTTCCCTACTGTTGTACTGACTGGAGTGGGAATAATACATTTTACCCGTCCGCTATCCAACACTTTCCCTACTGTTGCACTTATTGGAGTGGGAATAGTAAATTTTACTCCTCCGCTATCCAACACTTTCCCTACTGTTGCACTTATTGGAGTGGGAATAGTAAATTGTACCCCTCTGCAATCCAACACTTTTCCTACTGTTGTACTGACTGGAGTGGTAATAGTACATTTTACCCCTCAGCTATTCAACACTTTCCCTACTGTTGCACTTATTGGAGTGGGAATAGTAAATTTTAACCCTCCACTATCCCACACTTTCCCTACTGTTGCACTTATTGGAGTGGAAATAGTACATTTTACCCCTCTGCAATCCAACACTTTCCCTACTGTTGTACTGGCTGGAGTGGTAATAGTACATTTTACCCCTCTGCTATCCAACACTTTCCCTACTGTTGTAGTTGAAGGAGTGGGAATAGTACATTTTACCCCTCCGCTATCCAACACTTTTCCTACTGTTGTACTGACTGGAGTGGTAATAGTACATTTTACCCCTCTGCTATCCAACACTTTCCCTACTGTTGCACTTATTGGAGTGGGAATAGTAAATTTTACCCCTCCGCTATCCAACACTTTCCCTACTGTTGCACTTATTGGAGTGGGAATAGTACATTTTGCTTCTCCGCAATCCAACACTTTCCCTACTGTTGTACTGGCTGGAGTGGGAATAGTAACTTTTACCCCTCTGCTATCCAACACTTTCCTTACTTTTGTACTGACTGGAGTGGGAATAGTAAATTTTACCCCTCCGCTATCTAACACTTTCCCTACTATTGCACTTATTGGAGTGGTAATAGTAAATTTTACTCCTCCGCTATCCAACACTTTCCCCACTGTTGCACTTATTGGAGTGGGAATAGTACATTTTACCCCTCTGCAATCCAACAATTTCCCTACTGTTGCATTTATTGGAGTGGGAATAGTAAATTGTACCCCTCTGCCATCCAACACTTTCCCTACTGTTGTACTTGCAGGAGCGGGAATATTAAATGTTACCCCTCCGCTATCCAACACTTTCCCTACTGTTGTACTGACTGGAGTGGGAATAGTACATTTTACTCCTCCGCTATCCAACACTTTCCCTACTGTTGCACTTATTGGAGTGGGAATAGTACATTTTACCCCTCTGCAATCCAACAATTTCCCTACTGTTGCACTTATTAGAGTGGGAATAGTAAATTGTACCCCTCTGCAATCCAACACTTTCCCTACTGTTGTACTTGCAGGAGCGGGAATATTAAATTTTACCCCTCCGCTATCCAACACTTTCCCTACTGTTGTACTGACTGGAGTGGGAATAGTAAATTTTACCCCTCCGCTATCCAACACTTTCCCTACTGTTGCACTTATTGGAGTGGGAACAGTAAATTTTACCTCTTTGATATCAAACACTTTCCCTACTGATGCACATATTGGAGTGGGAATAGTACATTTTACCCCTCCGCAATCCAACACTTTCCCTACTGTTTTACTTGCTGGAGTGGGAATTGTAAATTTGACCCCTCTGCTTTGCAACACTTTCCCTATTGTTGTACTTACTGGGGTGGGAATAATAAATTTTACCCGTCCGCTATCCAACACTTTCCCTACTGTTGCACTTATTGGAGTGGGAATAGTAAATTTTACTCCTCCGCTATCCAACACTTTCCCTACTGTTGCACTTATTGGAGTGGGAATAGTAAATTTTACCCCTCCGCTATCCCACACTTTCCCTACTGTTGCACTTATTGGAGTGGAAATAGTACATTTTACCCCTCTGCAATCCAACACTTTCCCTACTGTTGTACTGGCTGGAGTGGGAATAGTAATTTTTACTCCCCTGCAATCCAACACTTTCCCTACTGTTGCACTTATTGGAGTGGGAATAGTAAATTGTACCCCTCTGCAATTCAACACTTTCCCTACGGTTGCACTTATTGGAGTGAGAATAGTAAATTGTACCCCTCTGCAATCCAACACTTTCCCTACTGTTGTACTTGCTGGAGTTTGAATAGTAAATTTTACCCCTCTGCTGTTCAACACTTTCCCTACTGTTGTACTGACTGGAGTGGGAATAGTTAATTTTACCCCTCCGCTATCCAACACTTTCCCTACTGTTGCGCTTATTGCAGTGGGAATAGTAAATTTTACCCCCTCTGCTATCCAACACTTTCCGTACTGTTGCACTTATTGGAGTGGGAATAGTACATTGTGTCCCTCCGCAATCCAACACTTTCCCTACTGTTGTACTTGCTGGAGTGGGAATAGTAAATTTTACCAATCCACTATCCAACACTTTCCCTATTGTTGTACTGACTGGAGTGGGAATAGTAAATTTTACCCCTCCGCTATCCAACACTTTCCCTACTGTTGCACTTATTGGAGTGGGAATAGTAAATTTTACTCCCCTGCAATCCAACACTTTCCCTACTGTTGCACTTATTGGAGTGGGAATAGTAAATTGTACCCCTCTGCAATTCAACACTTTCCCTACTGTTGTACTTGCTGGAGTGGGAACAGTACATTTTACCCCACCGCTATCCAACACTTTCCCTATTACTGTACTGGCTCGAGTGGGAATAGTAAATTTAACCCCTCCGTAATCCAACACTTTCCCTACTGTTGCACTTATTGGAGTGGGAATAGTAAATTGTACCCCTTTGCAATCCAACACTTTCCCTACTGTTGTACTTGAAGGAGTGGAAATAGTACATTTTACCCCTCCGCTATCCAACACTTTTCCTACTGTTGTACTGACTGGAGTGGTAATAGTACATTTTACCCCTCTGCTATCCAACACTTTCCCTACTGTTGCACTTATTGGAGTGGGAATAGTAAATTTTACCCCTCCGCTATCCAACACTTTCCCTACTGTTGCACTTATTGGAGTGGGAATAGTACATTTTGCTTCTCCGCAATCCAACACTTTCCCTACTGTTGTACTGGCTGGAGTGGGAATAGTAACTTTTACCCCTCTGCTATCCAACACTTTCCCTACTTTTGTACTGACTGGAGTGGGAATAGTAAATTTTACCCCTCCACTATCTAACACTTTCCCTACTATTGCACTTATTGGAGTGGTAATAGTAAATTTTACTCCTCCGCTATCCAACCCTTTCCCTACTGTTGCACTTATTGGAGTGGGAATAGTACATTGTACCCCTCTGCAATCCAACACTTTTCCTACTGTTGTACTGACTGGAGTGGTAATAGTACATTTTACCCCTCAGCTATCCAACACGTTCCCTACTGTTGCACTTATTGGAGTGGGAATAGTAAATTTGACCCCTCCACTATCCCACACTTTCCCTACTGTTGCACTTATTGGAGTGGAAATAGTAAATTTTACCCCTCTGCAATCCAACACTTTCCCTACTGTTGTACTGGCTGGAGTGGGAATAGTACATTTTACCCCTCCGCTATCCAACACTTTCCCTACTGTTGCACTTATTGGAGTGGGAATAGTAAATTTTACTCCCCTGCAATCCAACACTTTCCCTACTGTTGCACTTATTGGAGTGGGAATAGTAAATTGTACCCCTCTGCAATTCAACACTTTCCCTACTGTTGTACTTGCTGGAGTGGGAACAGTACATTTTACCCCACCGCTATCCAACACTTTCCCTATTACTGTACTGGCTCGAGTGGGAATAGTAAATTTAACCCCTCCGTAATCCAACACTTTCCCTACTGTTGCACATATTGGAGTGGGAATAGTAAATTGTACCCCTTTGCAATCCAACACTTTCCCTACTGTTGTACTTGAAGGAGTGGAAATAGTACATTTTACCCCTCCGCTATCCAACACTTTTCCTACTGTTGTACTGACTGGAGTGGTAATAGTACATTTTACCCCTCTCCTATCCAACACTTTCCCTACTGTTGCACTTATTGGAGTGGGAATAGTAAATTTTACCCCTCCGCTATCCAACACTTTCCCTACTGTTGCACTTATTGGAGTGGGAATAGTACATTTTGCTTCTCCGCAATCCAACACTTTCCCTACTGTTGTACTGGCTGGAGTGGGAATAGTAACTTTTACCCCTCTGCTATTCAACACTTTCCCTACTTTTGTACTGACTGGAGTGGGAATAATAAATTTTACCCCTCCGCTATCTAACACTTTCCCTACTAGTGCACTTATTGGAGTGGTAATAGTAAATTTTACTCCTCCGCTATCCAACCCTTTCCCTACTGTTGCACTTATTGGAGTGGGAATAGTAAATTGTACCCCTCTGCAATCCAACACTTTCCCTACTGTTGTACTGGCTGGAGTGGTAATAGTACATTTTACCCCTCTGCTATCCAACACTTTCCCTACTGTTGTAGTTGAAGGAGTGGGAATAGTACATTTTACCCCTCCGCTATCCAACACTTTTCCTACTGTTGTACTGACTGGAGTGGTAATAGTACATTTTACCCCTCTGCTATCCAACACTTTCCCTACTGTTGCACTTATTGGAGTGGGAATAGTAAATTTTACCCCTCCGCTATCCAACACTTTCCCTACTGTTGCACTTATTGGAGTGGGAATAGTACATTTTGCTTCTCCGCAATCCAACACTTTCCCTACTGTTGTACTGGCTGGAGTGGGAATAGTAACTTTTACCCCTCTGCTATCCAACACTTTCCTTACTTTTGTACTGACTGGAGTGGGAATAGTAAATTTTACCCCTCCGCTATCTAACACTTTCCCTACTATTGCACTTATTGGAGTGGTAATAGTAAATTTTACTCCTCCGCTATCCAACACTTTCCCTACTGTTGCACTTATTGGAGTGGGAATAGTACATTTTACCCCTCTGCAATCCAACAATTTCCCTACTGTTGCATTTATTGGAGTGGGAATAGTAAATTGTACCCCTCTGCCATCCAACACTTTCCCTACTGTTGTACTTGCAGGAGCGGGAATATTAAATTTTACCCCTCCGCTATCCAACACTTTCCCTACTGTTGTACTGACTGGAGTGGGAATAGTACATTTTACTCCTCCGCTATCCAACACTTTCCCTACTGTTGCACTTATTGGAGTGGGAATAGTACATTTTACCCCTCTGCAATCCAACAATTTCCCTACTGTTGCACTTATTAGAGTGGGAATAGTAAATTGTACCCCTCTGCAATCCAACACTTTCCCTACTGTTGTACTTGCAGGAGTGGGAATATTAAATTTTACCCCTCCGCTATCCAACACTTTCCCTACTGTTGTACTGACTGGAGTGGGAATAGTAAATTTTACCCCTCCGCTATCCAACACTTTCCCTACTGTTGCACTTATTGGAGTGGGAACAGTAAATTTTACCTCTCCGATATCAAACACTTTCCCTACTGATGCACATATTGGAGTGGGAATAGTACATTTTACCCCTCCGCAATCCAACACTTTCCCTACTGTTTTACTTGCTGGAGTGGGAATTGTAAATTTGACCCCTCTGCTTTCCAACACTTTCCCTATTGTTGTACTGACTGTGGTGGGAATAATAAATGTTACCCGTCCGCTATCCAACACTTTCCCTACTGTTGCACTTATTGGAGTGGGAATAGTAAATGTTACTCCTCCGCTATCCAACACTTTCCCTACTGTTGCACTTATTGGAGTGGGAATAGTAAATTTTACCCCTCCACTATCCCACACTTTCCCTACTGTTGCACTTATTGGAGTGGAAATAGTACATTTTACCCCTCTGCAATCCAACACTTTCCCTACTGTTGTACTGGCTGGAGTGGGAATAGTAATTTTTACTCCCCTGCAATCCAACACTTTCCCTACTGTTGCACTTATTGGAGTGGGAATAATAAATTGTACCCCTCTGCAATTCAACACTTTCCCTACGGTTGCACTTATTGGAGTGAGAATAGTAAATTGTACCCCTCTGCAATCCAACACTTTCCCTACTGTTGTACTTGCTGGAGTGGGAATAGTAAATTTTAACCCTCTGCTATTCAACACTTTCCCTACTGTTGTACTGACTGGAGTGGGAATAGTTAATTTTACCCCTCCGCTATCCAACACTTTCCCTACTGTTGCGCTTATTGCAGTGGGAATAGTAAATTTTACCCCCTCTGCTATCCAACACTTTCCGTACTGTTGCACTTATTGGAGTGGGAATAGTACATTTTGCCCCTCCGCAATCCAACACTTTCCCTACTGTTGTACTTGCTGGAGTGGGAATAGTAAATTTTACCCCTCCGCTATCCAACACTTTCCCTACTGTTGCACTTATTGGAGTGGGAATAGTAAATTTTACTCCCCTGCAATCCAACACTTTCCCTACTGTTGCACTTATTGGAGTGGGAATAGTAAATTGTACCCCTCTGCAATCCAACACTTTTCCTACTGTTGTACTGACTGGAGTGGTAATAGTACATTTTACCCCTCAGCTATCCAACACTTTCCCTACTGTTGCACTTATTGGAGTGGGAATAGTAAATTTGACCCCTCCACTATCCCACACTTTCCCTACTGTTGCACTTATTGGAGTGGAAATAGTAAATTTTACCCCTCTGCAATCCAACACTTTCCCTACTGTTGTACTGGCTGGAGTGGGAATAGTACATTTTACCCCTCCGCTATCCAACACTTTCCCTACTGTTGCACTTATTGGAGTGGGAATAGTAAATTTTACTCCCCTGCAATCCAACACTTTCCCTACTGTTGCACTTATTGGAGTGGGAATAGTAAATTGTACCCCTCTGCAATTCAACACTTTCCCTACTGTTGTATTTGCTGGAGTGGGAACAGTACATTTTACCCCACCGCTATCCAACACTTTCCCTATTACTGTACTGGCTCGAGTGGGAATAGTAAATTTAACCCCTCCATAATCCAACACTTTCCCTACTGTTGCGCTTATTGGAGTGGGAATAGTAAATTGTACCCCTTTGCAATCCAACACTTTCCCTACTGTTGTACTTGAAGGAGTGGAAATAGTACATTTTACCCCTCCGCTATCCAACACTTTTCCTACTGTTGTACTGACTGGAGTGGTAATAGTAAATTTTACCCCTCTCCTATCCAACACTTTCCCTACTGTTGCACTTATTGGAGTGGGAATAGTAAATTTTACCCCTCCGCTATCCAACACTTTCCCTACAGTTGCACTTATTGGAGTGGGAATAGTACATTTTGCTTCTCCGCAATCCAACACTTTCCCTACTGTTGTACTGGCTGGAGTGGGAATAGTAACTTTTACCCCTCTGCTATCCAACACTTTCCCTACTTTTGTACTGACTGGAGTGGGAATAGTAAATTTTACCCCTCCGCTATCTAACACTTTCCCTACTATTGCACTTATTGGAGTGGTAATAGTAAATTTTACTCCTCCGCTATCCAACCCTTTCCCTACAGTTGCACTTATTGGAGTGGGAATAGTAAATTGTACCCCTCTGCAATCCAACACTTTTCCTACTGTTGTACTGACTGGAGTGGTAATAGTACATTTTACCCCTCAGCTATCCAACACTTTCCCTACTGTTGCACTTATTGGAGTGGGAATAGTAAATTTGACCCCTCCACTATCCCACACTTTCCCTACTGTTGCACTTATTGGAGTGGGAATAGTAAATTGTACCCCTCTGCAATCCAACACTTTCCCTACGGTTGCACTTATTGGAGTGAGAATAGTAAATTGTACCCCTCTGCAATCCAACACTTTCCCTACTGTTGTACTTGCTGGAGTGGGAATAGTAAATTTTACCCCTCTGCTATCCAACACTTTCCCTACTGTTGTACTGACTGGAGTGGGAATAGTTAATTTTACCCCTCCGCTATCCAACACTTTCCCTACTGTTGCACTTATTGGAGTGGGAATAGTAAATTTTACCCCCTCTGCTATCCAACACTTTCCGTACTGTTGCACTCTTTGGAGTGGGAATAGTACATTTTACCAATCCACTATCCAACACTTTCCCTACTGTTGTACTGACTGGAGTGGGAATAGTAAATTTTACCCCTCTGCTATCCAACACTTTCCCTACTGTTGCACTTATTGGAGTGGGAATAGTAAATTTTACTCCCCTGCAATCCAACACTTTCCCTACTGTTGCACTTATTGGAGTGGGAATAGTAAATTGTACCCCTCTGCAATTCAACACTTTCCCTTCTGTTGTACTTGCTGGAGTGGGAACAGTAAATTTTACCCCACCGCTATCCAACACTTTCCCTATTAGTGTACTGGCTCGAGTGGGAATAGTAAATTTAACCCCTCCGTAATCCAACACTTTCCCTACTGTTGCACTTATTGGAGTGGGAATAGTAAATTGCACCCTCTGCAATCCAACACTTTCCCTACTGTTGTACTTGCTGGAGTGGGAACAGTAAATTTTACCCCACCGCTATCCAACACTTTCCCTATTACTGTACTGGCTCGAGTGGGAATAGTAAATTTAACCCCTCCGTAATCCAACACTTTCCCTACTGTTGCACTTATTGGAGTGGGAATAGTAAATTGTACCCCTTTGCAATCCAACACTTTCCCTACTGTTGTACTTGAAGGAGTGGGAATAGTACATTTTACCCCTCCGCTATCCAACACTTTTCCTACTGTTGTACTGACTGGAGTGGTAATAGTACATTTTACCCCTCTGCTACCCAACACTTTCCATACTGTTGCACTTATTGGAGTGGGAATAGTAAATTTTACCCCTCCGCTATCCAACACTTTCCCTACTGTTGCACTTATTGGAGTGGGAATAGTACATTTTGCTTCTCCGCAATCCAACACTTTCCCTACTGTTGTACTGGCTGGAGTGGGAATAGTCACTTTTACCCCTCTGCTATCCAACACTTTCCCTACTTTTGTACTAACTGGAGTGGGAATAGTAAATTTTACCCCTCCGCTATCTAACACTTTCCCTACTATTGCACTTATTGGAGTGGGAATAGTACATTTTGCCCCTCCGCAATCCAACACTTTCCCTACTTTTGTACTAACTGGAGTGGGAATAGTAAATTTTACTCCTCCGCTATCCAACACTTTCCGTACTGTTGCACTCTTTGGAGTGGGAATAGTACATTTTGCTCCTCCGCAATCCAACACTTTCCCTAC
The DNA here is from genome assembly GCA_963921515.1 of Calotriton arnoldi. Taxonomy (NCBI): domain Eukaryota; kingdom Metazoa; phylum Chordata; class Amphibia; order Caudata; family Salamandridae; genus Calotriton; species Calotriton arnoldi. Next base: position 2,403,767 of record CAWUFW010001721.1, on the reverse strand, counting down.
TGTTGTACTGACTGGAGTGGGAATAGTAAATTTTACCCCTCCGCTATCCAACACTTTCCCTACTGTTGCACTTATTGGAGTGGGAATAGTAAATTTTACCAATCCACTATCCAACACTTTCCCTACTGTTGTACTGACTGGAGTGGGAATAGTAAATTTTACCCCTCCGCTATCCAACACTTTCCCTACTGTTGCACTTATTGGAGTGGGAATAGTAAATTTTACTCCCCTGCAATCCAACACTTTCCCTACTGTTGCACTTATTGGAGTGGGAATAGTAAATTGTACCCCTCTGCAATTCAACACTTTCCCTACTGTTGTACTTGCTGGAGTGGGAACAGTAAATTTTACCCCACCGCTATCCAACACTTTCCCTATTACTGTACTGGCTCGAGTGGGAATAGTAAATTTAACCCCTCCGTAATCCAACACTTTCCCTACTGTTGCACTTATTGGAGTGGGAATAGTAAATTGCACCCCTTTGCAATCCAACACTTTCCCTACTGTTGTACTTGAAGGAGTGGAAATAGTACATTTTACCCCTCCGCTATCCAACACTTTTCCTACTGTTGTACTGACTGGAGTGGTAATAGTACATTTTACCCCTCTGCTAACCAACACTTTCCCTACTGTTGCACTTATTGGAGTGGGAATAGTAAATTTTACCCCTCCGCTATCCAACACTTTCCCTACTGTTGCACTTATTGGAGTGGGAATAGTACATTTTGCTTCTCCGCAATCCAACACTTTCCCTACTGTTGTACTGGCTGGAGTGGGAATAGTAACTTTTACCCCACTGCTATCCAACACTTTCCCTACTTTTGTACTGACTGGAGTGGGAATAGTAAATTTTACCCCTCCGCTATCTAACACTTTCCCTACTATTGCACTTATTGGAGTGGTAATAGTAAATTTTACTCCTCCGCTATCCAACCCTTTCCCTACTGTTGCACTTATTGGAGTGGGAATAGTAAATTGTACCCCTCTGCAATCCAACACTTTTCCTACTGTTGTACTGACTGGAGTGGTAATAGTACATTTTACCCCTCTGCTATCCAACACTTTCCCTACTATTGCACTTATTGGAGTGCGAATAGTAAATTTGACCCCTCCACTATCCCACACTTTCCCTACTGTTGCACTTATTGGAGTGGAAATAGTACATTTTACCCCTCTGCAATCCAACACTTTCCCTACTGTTGTAATGGCTGGAGAGGGAATAGTAATTTTTACTCCCCTGCAATCCAACACTTTCCCTACTGTTGCACTTATTGGAGTGGGAATAGTAAATTGTACCCCTCTGCAATCCAACACTTTCCATACGGTTGCACTTATAGGAGTGAGAATAGTAAATTGTACCCCTCTGCAATCCAACACTTTCCCTACTGTTGCACTTATTGGAGTGGGAATAGTACATTTTGCTTCTCCGCAATTCAACACTTTCCCTACTGTTGTACTGGCCGGAGTGGGAATAGTAACTTTTACCCCTCTGCTATCCAACACTTTCCTACTTTTGTACTGACTGGAGTGGGAATAGTAAATTTTACCCCTCCGCTATCTAACACTTTCCCTACTATTGCACTTATAGGAGTGGGAATAGTACATTTTATCCCTCTGCAATCCAACAATTTCCCTACTGTTGCACTTATTGGAGTGGGAATAGTAAATTGTACCCCTCTGCAATCCAACACTTTCCCTACTGTTGTACTTGCAGTAGCGGGAATATTAAATTTTACCCCTCCGCTATCCAACACTTTCCCTAGTGTTGTACTGACTGGAGTGGGAATAGTAAATTTTACCCCTCCGCTATCCAACACTTTCCCTACTGTTGCACTTATTGGGGTGGGAACAGTAAATTTGACCTCTCCGATATCAAACACTTTCCCTACTGTTGCAACATAAATATGAAATAGCAGATATTATTTTGCAACAAAAACTGGAGGTGCTATTTCTTACAGAGACATGGGCAGATCCAGCATCAGACCCAGATTTTGTAGTTCCAGTTCCACAAGGATTTGCCGTATTCAGATTAGACAGACCCATTAAGAGAGGTGGAGGGCTAGCAGTAATATATCGTGATCATTACAAGGGTACATTTTCTCCAGCCTCGGACCCTCATTATGAAGGGCTTAATTTTCAACTCGAAGTGAATCCTAAAAATACCTTCAAGGGCATGTTGGTATACCGCCCCCCCGGCTCAAGATCTAGCTTTACTGCAAATTTAGATTCACTTGTGGAACCTTGCCTTGCTACAAAGACATTTACCATCTTGGGTGATTTTAATCTACACCTTGAGATAAAATCGGACAAGGACACAATTACTCTAATAGAAACTCTAAGTATGCTAGGGTTAACTCAGATAGTACAAAAACCCACACATGAGGCAGGTCATACTCTTGATGGGATATTTTCCTCAGTACCAGGGTTAATAGAGAAGGAAATCTACCCTCTTGTTTGGTCAGACCATTTTTTAATTACATTTGACTACCCAGTTCAAACTGTTCCGGAAGCTAAAGCTGGTAAAATACAGCAAAGCACATATAAAGCATGGAACAAGATAGATAAAAGTACATTGGAATCCCAACTGGAGCAGACACGGCCGACTGTGAGTACACAGGTGGATCAGGCTGCAATGGATTATACTAAATGGCTAAATGACGCCTTTAAAACCTCAGTACCAACCGGAATAAAGTCCGGGAATCGCACTCAACCTTCAGCCCCATGGTTTACTGAAGCACTGCGACTAGAGAAACAAAATTGTCGCCGTTTAGAAAGGCGTTGGAGAATAAAATATGAGGGAGATGATAAAAACAGCTACAAATGCGCTTTAGCAAACTATAAATCTCTTCTGATTACGGAAAAAGGACTTTCTTCACCCGACAAATTGAGCAAGCAAAAACTCAACTAAAGAACTATTTGGGGTGGTAGAAAAGCTAACGGCTATACCAAATAAAACAACTTCAGGGAATAATCAAATCCTTTGTGACAATATAGCAACCGCTTTTAAGAATAAAGTTTATGATATATATAATAATTTCTCCACTACTCCCAATACATCAAATAAAGCTCCATCTACCATCAAGACAGAAGAAAATGGTGTTTTTAGGTTCTCACAGGTGCCGAATGAGCTTGTGGAAAAACTTATACAGGAAACAAAATCAGGCTGTCCGTTAGATCCCTGCCCTCCTGTAGTATTAAAAAGCATAGCAAAGGAGGTGAGCCCTATATTGACAAACATTTTTAATAATATGTTTTTATCAGGCACATTCCCAGCTATCTGGAAAGATGCAGCCATTCTCCCTTTGATAAAGAAAGCAAATCTGGATACCACCATTACAAGCAATTATCGTCCAATTGCTAGACTACCTTTTCCGGCAAAAATAGTCGAGAAAATAATGAACAATCAACTCACACAGTTTATTCATGAAAGGGAATTACTTGACCCATCTCAGTTTGGTTTCCGCTCAGGGCACAGCACAGAAACTGCACTTATCAAGGCAACCGAGGAGATCAGGACAGCAATGGATCAAGGGGTGCGGCTGTTTTGATTCTCCTCGATTTGTCAGCTGCCTTTGATACTGTGCATCATGATACACTGCTCCAGCGTCTGGAAATATTAGGGGTAGAGAATTTAGCTTTATCTTTAATAGCTTCATTTCTTAAAAATAGGAAACAAACTGTGACCCTAGATCAGTTTCAAGCAGCTCCATACGTACTCCCGTGTGGGGTTCCTCAGGGCTCATCTCTAAGCCCATCTTTGTTCAACATTTATGTGTCTGAACTGGCTCCCTTGGTTCAACATTTTGGCTTTGATTTGACATCATATGCCGATGACACTCAGATTGTGGTAGAGGTGCATAAAAACCGAATCTCGCCTGCCTCACAATTTCAGAATTGTATGAGGGAAATTAGTCTTTGGATGGGAAGGCACTGCCTTAAACTAAACTCGGATAAAACCGAGGTGGTTATTTTTGGCAATCCCCAACCTAGGTGGGATGACGTTTGGTGGCCGGCGGAAATCGGAGAACTTCCAAAGCCAGTAGTAAAGGCAAAAAACCTTGGGGTGTTGATTGATAATAAACTCACATATTCCCAGCAAACCAATGCTACAGTCTCAGCTGCATTTTTTATGATAAGAAAATTGAAGAAGATAACACCTTACATCCCCCTAAATCTTAGGAGGACGGTGGTAACAATGTTAGTGCTATCTAAATTGGATTATTGTAACGGTCTCTATTCTGGGTTACAAAAACAGCATTTGAAAAAACTACAAATGGTACAGAATGCTGCTGCTAGGCTCCTGCTAAATTTATCAAGATATCAATCTACCGCGGAAGCCATTCGAAAACTTCATTGGTTACCAGTGGCACAACGTATTAAGTTTAAGATACTGTGCCTGGCTTATAAGGCACTGAACAATACTGGACCAGCTTCATTAAAAAATGTCTTTTCCTGGTATCTTCCTGGTAGATGTCTTAGGTCTACTAATGCCAGGTTGATGCTGGTACCAAGAATTCGAACAGCGAATTGGGGAGGTCGAAGCATAAGCTACTGTACAGCCAGACTTTGGAATACTCTTCCAGTAAGTACAAGAGCGGCCAATTCTCTCACCTCCTTTAGAAAAAATCTGAAAACTTGGTTGTTTAATTAACCCATTATAAATCTTCTGCTTCTCTCTGTCAAGGTTATAGCAAGATCCAGCGCCAAGACACCTTCGGGTATTCGTGCGCTTTAGAAATTACGATAACATAACACATATTGGAGTGGGAATAGTACATTTTACCCCTCCGCAATACAACACTTTCCCTACTGTTTTACTTGCTGGAGTGGGAATTGTAAATTTGACCCCTCTGCTTTCCAACACTTTCCCTACTGTTGTACTGACTGGAGTGGGAATAATACATTTTAGCCGTCCGCTATCCAACACTTTCCCTACTGTTGCACTTATTGGAGTGGGAATAGTAAATTTTACTCCTCCGCTATCCAACACTTTCCCTACTGTTGCACTTATTGGAGTGGGAATAGTAAATTGTACCCCTCTGTAATCCAACACTTTTCCTACTGTTGTACTGACTGGAGTGGTAATAGTACATTTTACCCCTCAGCTATCCAACACTTTCCCTACTGTTGCACTTATTGGAGTGGGAATAGTAAATTTTACCCCTCCACTATCCCACACTTTCCCTACTGTTGCACTTATTGGAGTGGGAATAGTAAATTTTACCCCTCTGCAATCCAACACTTTCCCTACTGTTGTACTTGCTGGAGTGGGAACAGTAAATTTTACCCCACCGCTATCCAACACTTTCCCTATTACTGTACTGGCTCGAGTGGGAATAGTAAATTTAACCCCTCCGTAATCCAACACTTTCCCTACTGTTGCACTTATTGGAGTGGGAATAGTAAATTGTACCCCTTTGCAATCCAACACTTTCCCTACTGTTGTACTTGAAGGAGTGGAAATAGTACATTTTACCCCTCCGCTATCCAACACTTTTCCTACTGTTGTACTGACTGGAGTGGGAATAGTACATTTTACTTCTCCGTAATCCAACACTTTCCCTACTGTTGTACTGGCTGGAGTGGGAATAGTAACTTTTACCCCTCTGCTATCCAACACTTTCCCTACTTTTGTACTGACTGGAGTGGGAATAGTAAATTTTACCCCTCCGCTATCTAACACTTTCCCTACTATTGCACTTATTGGAGTGGTAATAGTAAATTTTACTCCTCCGCTATCCAACCCTTTCCCTACTGTTGCACTTATTGGAGTGGGAATAGTAAATTGTACCCCTCTGCAATCCAACACTTTTCCTACTGTTGTACTGACTGGAGTGGTAATAGTACATTTTACCCCTCAGCTATCCAACACTTTCCCTACTGTTGCACTTATTGGAGTGGGAATAGTAAATTTGACCCCTCCACTATCCCACACTTTCCCTACTGTTGCACTTATTGGAGTGGAAATAGTACATTTTACCCCTCTGCAATCCAACACTTTCCCTACTGTTGTACTGGCTGGAGAGGGAATAGTAATTTTACTCCCCTGCAATCCAACACTTTCCCTACTGTTGCACTTATTGGAGTGGGAATAGTAAATTGTACCCCTCTGCAATCCAACACTTTCCATACGGTTGCACTTATTGGAGTGAGAATAGTAAATTTTACCCCTCTGCTATCCAACACTTTCCCTACTGTTGTACTGACTGGAGTGGGAATAGTTAATTTTACCCCTCCGCTATCCAACACTTTCCCTATTGTTGCACTTATTGGAGTGGGAATGGTAAATTTTACTCCCCTGCAATCCAACACTTTCCCTACTGTTGCACTTATTGGAGTGGGAATAGTAAATTGTACCCCTCTGCAATTCAACACTTTCCCTACTGTTGTACTTGCTGGAATGGGAACAGTAAATTTTACCCCACCGCTATCCAACACTTTCCCTATTACTGTACTGGCTCGAGTGGGAATAGTAAATTTAACCCCTCCGTAATCCAACACTTTCCCTACTGTTGCACTTATTGGAGTGGAAATAGTAAATTGTACCCCTTTGCAATCCAACACTTTCCCTACTGTTGTACTTGAAGGAGTGGGAATAGTACATTTTACCCCTCCGCTATCCAACACTTTTCCTACTGTTGTACTGACTGGAGTGGTAATAGTAAATTTTACCCCTCCGCTATCTAACACTTTCCCTACTATTGCACTTATTGGAGTGGTAATAGTAAATTTTACTCCTCCGCTATCCAACACTTTCCCTACTGTTGCACTTATTGGAGTGGGAATAGTACATTTTACCCCTCTGCAATCCAACAATTTCCCTACTGTTGCACTTATTGGAGTGGGAATAGTAAATTGTACCCCTCTGCAATCCAACACTTTCCCTACTGTTGTACTGGCTGGAGTGGGAATAGTAACTTTTACCCCTCTGCTATCCAACACTTTCCCTACTTTTGTACTGACTGGAGTGGGAATAGTAAATTTTACCCCTCCGCTATCTAACACTTTCCCTACTATTGCACTTATTGGAGTGGTAATAGTAAATTTTACTCCTCCGCTATCCAACACTTTCCCTACTGTTGCACTTATTGGAGTGGGAATAGTACATTTTACCCCTCTGCAATCCAACAATTTCCCTACTGTTGCACTTATTGGAGTGGGAATAGTAAATTGTACCCCTCTGCAATCCAACACTTTCCCTACTGTTGTACTTGCAGGAGCGGGAATATTAAATTTTACCCCTCCGCTATGAAATTGAAATTTGTACTTGTAATGAAATTTGTACTTGTAAAGCGCACTTATACCCCCAAAGGGGTGTCCTGGCGCTGTACGCATACCGCTGTGGAACCCTTCCTGGCTTTTCCCTGTGAAATGTCCACTCCTGGGCACCCCCAAGGTGAAGCCAGGCATCCCAGCGCTGTTGGGGCCGTTGTGGAGATTAAGCAAGCTATTGCCCAGAGTTGCAGAGTGGGACCCATGATTAGAATAGGCACTGAGGCGAGAATTATCAGGTCCGAGGAAATTGAGCCCAAGACCCGCCGAGGCAGGAATTGAACCCTGGTCCCGGGCCAGATCTCTGCATCAGGGTCTGCCGCTCTAACCATTGAGCCACACTTATCCAACACTTTCCCTACTGTTGTACTGACTGGAGTGGGAATAGTAAATTTTACCCCTCCACTATCCAACACTTTCCCTACTGTTGCACTTATTGGAGTGGGAACAGTCAATTTTACCTCTCCGATATCAAACACTTTCCCTACTGTTGCACATATTGGAGTGGGAATAGTACATTTTACCCCTCCGCAATCCAACACTTTCCCTACTGTTTTATTTGCTGGAGTGGGAATTGTAAATTTGACCCCTCTGCTTTCCAACACTTTCCCTACTGTTGTACTGACTGGAGTGGGAATAATAAATTTTACCCGTCCGCTATCCAACACTTTCCCTACTGTTGCACTTATTGGAGTGGGAATAGTAAATTTTACTCCTCCGCTATCCAACACTTTCCCTACTGTTGCACTTATTGGAGTGGGAATAGTAAATTGTACCCTCTGCAATCCAACACTTTTCCTACTGTTGTACTGACTGGAGTGGTAATAGTACATTTTACCCCTCAGCTATCCAACACTTTCCCTACTGTTGCACTTATTGGAGTGGGAATAGTAAATTTTACCCCTCCACTATCCCACACTTTCCCTACTGTTGCACTTATTGGAGTGGAAATAGTACATTTTACCCCTCTGCAATCCAACACTTTCCCTACTGTTGTACTGGCTGGAGTGGGAATAGTAATTTTTACCCTTCCTCTATCCAACACTTTCCCTACTTTTGTACTGACTGGAGTGGGAATAGTAAATTTTACCCCTCCGCTATCTAACACTTTCCCTACTGTTGCACTTATTGGCGTGGTAATAGTAAATTTTACTCCTCCGCTATTCAACACTTTCTCTACCCTTACACTTATTGGAGTGGGAATAGTACATTTTACCCCTCTGCAATCCAACACTTTCCCTACTGTTGCACTTATTGGAGTGGGAATAGTAAATTGTACCCCTTTGCAATCCAACACTTTCCCTACTGTTGTACTTGCAGGAGTGGGAATAGTAAGTTTTACCCCTCCGCTATCCAACACTTTCCCTACTGTTGTACTGACTGGAGTGGGAATAGTAAATTTTACCCCTCTGCTATCCAACACTTTCCCTACTGTTGTACTGACTGGAGTGGGAATAGTAAATGTTACCCCTCCGCTATCCAACACTTTCCCTACTGTTGCACTTATTGGAGTGGGAATAGTAAATTTTACCCCCTCTGGTATCCAACACTTTCCCTACTGTTGCACTTATTGGAGTGGGAATAGTACATTTTGCCCCTCCGCAATCCAACACTTTCCCTACTGTTGTACTTGCTGGAGTGGGAATAATAAATTTTACCAATCCACTATCCAACACTTTCCCTACTGTTGTACTGACTGGAGTGGGAATAGTAAATTTTACCCCATTGCAATCCAACACTTTCCCTACTGTTGCACTTATTGGAGTGGGAATAGTAATTTTTACTCCCCTGCAATACAACACTTTCCCTACTGTTGCACTTATTGGAGTGGGAATGGTAAATTGTACCCCTCTGCAATCCAACACTTTCCCTACGGTTGCACTTATTGGAGTGAGAATAGTAAATTGTACCCCTCTGCAATCCAACACTTTCCCTACTGCTGTACTTGCTGGAGTGGGAATAGTACATTTTACCCCTCTGCTATCCAACACTTTCCCTACTGTTGTACTGACTGGAGTGGGAAAAGTAAATTTTACCCCTCCGCTATCCAACACTTTCCCTACTGTTGCACTTATTGGAGTGGGAATAGTAAATTTTACCCCCTCTGCTATCCAACACTTTCCCTACTGTTGCACTTATTGGAGTGGGAATAGTACATTTTGCCCCTCTGCATTCCAACACTTTCCCTACTGTTGTACTTGCTGGGGTGGGAATAGTAAATTTTACCAATCCACTATCCAACACTTTCCCTACTGTTGTACTGACTGGAGTGGGAATAGTAAATTTTACCCCTCCGCTATCCAACACTTTCCCTACTGTTGCACTTATTGGAGTGGGAATAGTAAATTTTACTCCCCTGCAATCCAACACTTTCCCTACTGTTGTACTTGCTGGAGTGGGAACAGTAAATTTTACCCCACCGCTATCCAACACTTTCCCTATTACTGTACTGGCTCGAGTGGGAATAGTAAATTTAACCCCTCCGTAATCCAACACTTTCCCTACTGTTGCACTTATTGGAGTGGGAATAGTAAATTGTACCCCTTTGCAATCCAACACTTTCCCTACTGTTGTACTTGAAGGTGTGGGAATAGTACATTTTACCCCTCTGCTATCCAACACTTTTCCTACTGTTGTACTGACTGGAGTGGTAATAGTACATTTTACCCCTCTGCTATCCAACACTTCCCCTACTGTTGCACTTATTGGAGTGGGAATAGTAAATTTTACCCCTCCGCTATCCAACACTTTCCCTACTGTTGCACTTATTGGAGTGGGAATAGTACATTTTGCTTCTCCGCAATCCAACACTTTCCCTACTGTTGTACTGGCTGGAGTGGGAATAGTAACTTTTACCCCTCTGCTATCCAACACTTTCCCTACTTTTGTACTGACTGGAGTGGGAATAGTAAATTTTACCCCTCCGCTATCTAACACTTTCCCTACTATTGCACTTATTGGAGTGCTAATAGTAAATTTTATACCTCCGCTATCCAACACTTTCCCTACTGTTGCACTTATTGGAGTGGGAATAGTACATTTTACCCCTCTGCAATGCAACAATTTCCCTACTGTTGCACTTATTGGAGTGGGAATAGTAAATTGTACCCCTCTGCAATCCAACACTTTCCCTACTGTTGTACTTGCAGGAGCCGGAATATTAAATTTTACCCCTCCGCTATCCAACACTTTCCCTACTGTTGTACTGACTGGAGTGGGAATAGTAAATTTACTCCTCCGCTATCCAACACTTTCCCTACTGTTGCACTTATTGGAGTGGGAATAGTACATTTTACCCCTCTGCAATCCAACAATTTCCGTACTGTTGCACTTATTGGAGTGGGAATAGTAAATTGTACCCCTCTGCAATCCAACACTTTCCCTACTGTTGTACTTGCAGGAGCGGGAATATTAAATTTTACCCCTCCGCTATCCAACACTTTCCCTACTGTTGTACTGACTGGAGTGGGAATAGTAAATTTTACCTCTCCGATATCAAACACTTTCCCTACTGTTGCACATATTGGAGTGGGAATAGTACATTTTACCCCTCCGCAATCCAACACTTTCCCTACTGTTTTACTTGCTGGAGTGGGAACTGTAAATTTGACCCCTCTGCTTTCCAACACTTTCCCTATTGTTGTACTGACTGGGGTGGGAATAATAAATTTTACCCGTCCGCTATCCAACACTTTCCCTACTGTTGATCTTATTGGAGTGGGAATAGTAAATTTTACTCCTCCGCTATCCAACACTTTCCCTACTGTTGCACTTATTGGAGTGGGAATAGTAAATTTTACCCCTCCACTATCCCACACTTTCCCTACTGTTGCACTTATTGGAGTGGAAATAGTACATTTTACCCCTCTGCAATCCAACACTTTCCCTACTGTTGTACTGGCTGGAGTAGGAATAGTAATTTTTACTCCCCTGCAATCCAACACTTTCCCTACTGTTGCACTTATTGGAGTGGGAATAGTAAATTTTACCCCTCTGCAATCCAACACTTTCCCTACGGTTGCACTTATTGGAGTGAGAATAGTAAATTGTACCCCTCTGCAATCCAACACTTTCCCTACTGTTGTACTTGCTGGAGTGGGAATAGTAAATTTTACCCCTCTGCTATTTCCCTACTGTTGTACTGACTGGAGTGGGAATAGTTAATTTTACCCCTCCGCTATCCAACACTTTCCCTACTGTTGCGCTTATTGGAGTGGGAATAGTAAATTTTACCCCCTCTGCTATCCAACACTTTCCGTACTGTTGCACTTATTGGAGTGGGAATAGTACATTTTGCCCCTCCGCAATCCAACACTTTCCCAACTGTTGTACTTGCTGGAGTGGGAATAGTAAATTTTACCAATCCACTATCCAACACTTTCCCTACTGTTGCACTTATTGGAGTGGGAATAGTACATTTTGCCCCTCTGCATTCCAACACTTTCCCTACTGTTGTACTTGCTGGGGTGGGAATAGTAAATTTTACCAATCCACTATCCAACACTTTCCCTACTGTTGTACTGACTGGAGTGGGAATAGTAAATTTTACCCCTCCGCTATCCAACACTTTCCCTACTGTTGCACTTATTGGAGTGGGAATAGTAAATTTTACTCCCCTGCAATCCAACACTTTCCCTACTGTTGTACTTGCTGGAGTGGGAACAGTAAATTTTACCCCACCGCTATCCAACACTTTCCCTATTACTGTACTGGCTCGAGTGGGAATAGTAAATTTAACCCCTCCGTAATCCAACACTTTCCCTACTGTTGCACTTATTGGAGTGGGAATAGTAAATTGTACCCCTTTGCAATCCAACACTTTCCCTACTGTTGTACTTGAAGGTGTGGGAATAGTACATTTTACCCCTCTGCTATCCAACACTTTTCCTACTGTTGTACTGACTGGAGTGGTAATAGTACATTTTACCCTCTGCTATCCAACACTTCCCCTACTGTTGCACTTATTGGAGTGGGAATAGTAAATTTTACCCCTCCGCTATCCAACACTTTCCCTACTGTTGCACTTATTGGAGTGGGAATAGTACATTTTGCTTCTCCGCAATCCAACACTTTCCCTACTGTTGTACTGGCTGGAGTGGGAATAGTAACTTTTACCCCTCTGCTATCCAACACTTTCCCTACTTTTGTACTGACTGGAGTGGGAATAGTAAATTTTACCCCTCCGCTATCTAACACTTTCCCTACTATTGCACTTATTGGAGTGCTAATAGTAAATTTTATACCTCCGCTATCCAACACTTTCCCTACTGTTGCACTTATTGGAGTGGGAATAGTACATTTTACCCCTCTGCAATCCAACAATTTCCCTACTGTTGCACTTATTGGAGTGGGAATAGTAAATTGTACCCCTCTGCAATCCAACACTTTCCCTACTGTTGTACTTGCAGGAGCCGGAATATTAAATTTTACCCCTCCGCTATCCAACACTTTCCCTACTGTTGTACTGACTGGAGTGGGAATAGTAAATTTTACTCCTCCGCTATCCAACACTTTCCCTACTGTTGCACTTATTGGAGTGGGAATAGTACATTTTACCCCTCTGCAATCCAACAATATCCGTACTGTTGCACTTATTGGAGTGGGAATAGTAAATTGTACCCCTCTGCAATCCAACACTTTCCCTACTGTTGTACTTGCAGGAGCGGGAATATTAAATTTTACCCCTCCGCTATCCAACACTTTCCCTACTGTTGTACTGACTGGAGTGGGAATAGTAAATTTTACCTCTCCGATATCAAACACTTTCCCTACTGTTGCACATATTGGAGTGGGAATAGTACATTTTACCCCTCCGCAATCCAACACTTTCCCTACTGTTTTACTTGCTGGAGTGGGAACTGTAAATTTGACCCCTCTGCTTTCCAACACTTTCCCTATTGTTGTACTGACTGGGGTGGGAATAATAAATTTTACCCGTCCGCTATCCAACACTTTCCCTACTGTTGATCTTATTGGAGTGGGAATAGTAAATTTTACTCCTCCGCTATCCAACACTTTCCCTACTGTTGCACTTATTGGAGTGGGAATAGTAAATTTTACCCCTCCACTATCCCACACTTTCCCTACTGTTGCACTTATTGGAGTGGAAATAGTACATTTTACCCCTCTGCAATCCAACACTTTCCCTACTGTTGTACTGGCTGGAGTAGGAATAGTAATTTTTACTCCCCTGCAATCCAACACTTTCCCTACTGTTGCACTTATTGGAGTGGGAATAGTAAATTTTACCCCTCTGCAATCCAACACTTTCCCTACGGTTGCACTTATTGGAGTGAGAATAGTAAATTGTACCCCTCTGCAATCCAACACTTTCCCTACTGTTGTACTTGCTGGAGTGGGAATAGTAAATTTTACCCCTCTGCTATTTCCCTACTGTTGTACTGACTGGAGTGGGAATAGTTAATTTTACCCCTCCGCTATCCAACACTTTCCCTACTGTTGCGCTTATTGGAGTGGGAATAGTAAATTTTACCCCCTCTGCTATCCAACACTTTCCGTACTGTTGCACTTATTGGAGTGGGAATAGTACATTTTGCCCCTCCGCAATCCAACACTTTCCCAACTGTTGTACTTGCTGGAGTGGGAATAGTAAATTTTACCAATCCACTATCCAACACTTTCCCTACTGTTGTACTGACTGGAGTGGGAATAATAAATTTTACCCCTCCGCTATCCAACACTTTCCCTACTGTTGCACTTATTGGAGTGGGAATAGTACATTTTACTCCCCTGCAATCCAACACTTTCCCTACTGTTGCACTTATTGGAGTGGGAATAGTAAATTGTACCCCTCTGCAATTCAACACTTTCCCTACTGTTGTACTTGCTGGAGTGGGAACAGTAAATTTTACCCCACCGCTATCCAACACTTTCCCTATTACTGTACTGGCTCGAGTGGGAATAGTAAATTTAACCCCTCCATAATCCAACACTTTCCCTACTGTTGCACTTATTGGAGTGGGAATAGTAAATTGTACCCCTTTGCAATCCAACACTTTCCCTACTGTTGTACTTGAAGGAGTGGAAATAGTACATTTTACCCCTCCGCTATCCAACACTTTTCCTACTGTTGTACTGACTGGAGTGGTAATAGTACATTTTACCCCTCTGCTATCCAACACTTTCCCTACTGTTGCACTTATTGGAGTGGGAATAGTAAATTTTACCCCTCCACTATCCAACACTTTCCCTACTGTTGCACTTATTGGAGTGGGAATAGTACGTTTTGCTTCTCCGCAATCCAACACTTTCCCTACTGTTGTACTGGCTGGAGTGGGAATAGTAACTTTTACCCCTCTGCTATCCAACACTTTCCCTACTTTTGTACTGACTGGAGTGGGAATAGTAAATTTTACCCCTCCGCTATCTAACACTTTCCCTACTATTGCACTTATTGCAGTGGTAATAGTAAATTTTACTCCTCCGCTATCCAACCCTTTCCCTACTGTTGCACTTATTGGAGTGGGAATAGTAAATTGTACCCCTCTGCAATCCAACACTTTTCCTACTGTTGTACTGACTGGAGTGGTAATAGTACATTTTACCCCTCAGCTATCCAACACTTTCCCTAATGTTGCACTTATTGGAGTGGGAATAGTAAATTTGACCCCTCCACTATCCCACACTTTCCCTACTGTTGCACTTATTGGAGTGGAAATAGTACATTTTACCCCTCTGCAATCCAACACTTTCCCTACTGTTGTACTGGCTGGAGAGGGAATAGTAATTTTTACTCCCCTGCAATCCAACACTTTCCCTACTGTTGCACTTATTGGAGTGGGAATAGTAAATTGTACCCCTCTGCAATCCAACACTTTCCATACGGTTGCACTTATTGGAGTGAGAATAGTAAATTGTACCCCTCTGCAATCCAACACTTTCCCTACTGTTGTACTTGCTGGAGTGGGAATAGTAAATTTTACCCCTCTGCTATCCAACACTTTCCCTACTGTTGTACTGACTGGAGTGGGAATAGTTAATTTTACCCCTCCGCTATCCAACACTTTCCCTACTGTTGCACTTATTGGAGTGGGAATAGTAAATTTTACCCCCTCTGCTATCCAACACTTTCCGTACTGTTGCACTCTTTGGAGTGGGAATAGTACATTTTGCCCCTCCGCAATCCAACACTTTCCCTACTGTTGTACTTGCTGGAGTGGGAATAGTAAATTTTACCAATCCACTATCCAACACTTTCCCTACTGTTGTACTGACTGGAGTGGGAATAGTAAATTTTACCCCTCCGCTATCCAACACTTTCCCTACTGTTGCACTTATTGGAGTGGGAATAGTAAATTTTACTCCCTGCAATCCAACACTTTCCCTACTGTTGCACTTATTGGAGTGGGAATAGTAAATTGTACCCCTCTGCAATTCAACACTTTCCCTACTGTTGTACTTGCTGGAGTGGGAACATTACATTTTACCCCACCGCTATCCAACACTTTCCCTATTACTGTACTGGCTCGAGTGGGAATAGTAAATTTAACCCCTCCGTAATCCAACACTTTCCCTACTGTTGCACTTTTTGGAGTGGGAATAGTAAATTGCACCCCTTTGCAATCCAACACTTTCCCTACTGTTGTACTTGAAGGAGTGGAAATAGTACATTTTACCCCTCCGCTATCCAACACTTTTCCTACTGTTGTACTGACTGGAGTGGTAATAGTACATTTTACCCCTCTGCTATCCAACACTTTCCCTACTGTTGCACTTATTGGAGTGGGAATGGTAAATTTTACCCCTCCGCTATCCAACACTTTCCCTACTGTTGCACTTATTGGAGTGGAAATAGTATATTTTGCTTCTCTGCAATCCAACACTTTCCCTACTGTTGTACTGTCTGGAGTGGGAATAGTAACTTTTACCCCTCTGCTATCCAACACTTTCCCTACTTTTGTACTGACTGGAGTGGGAATAGTACATTTTACCCCTCCGCTATCTAACACTTTCCCTACTATTGCACTTATTGGAGTGGTAATAGTAATTTTTACTCCTCCGCTATCCAACCCTTTCCCTACTGTTGCACTTATTGGAGTGGGAATAGTAAATTGTACCCCTCTGCAATCCAACACTTTTCCTACTGTTGTACTGACTGGAGTGGTAATAGTACATTTTACCCCTCAGCTATCCAACACTTTCCCTACTGTTGCACTTATTGGAGTGGGAATAGTAAATTTGACCCCTCCACTATCCCACACTTTCCCTACTGTTGCACTTATTGGAGTGGAAATAGTACATTTTACCCCTCTGCAATCCAACACTTTCCCTACTGTTGTACTGGCTGGAGAGGGAATAGTAATTTTTAATCCCCTGCAATCCAACACTTTCCCTACTGTTGCACTTATTGGAGTGGGAACAGTAAATTTGACCTCTCCGATATCAAACACTTTCCCTACTGTTGCACATATTGGAGTGGGAATAGTACATTTTACCCCAACGCAATACAACACTTTCCCTACTGTTTTACTTGCTGGAGTGGGAATTGTAAATTTGACCCCTCTGCTTTCCAACACTTTCCCTACTGTTGTACTGACTGGAGTGGGAATAATTAATTTTAACCGTCCGCTATCCAACACTTTCCCTACTGTTGCACTTATTGGAGTGGGAATAGTAAATTTTACTCCTCCGCTATCCAACACTTTCCCTACTGTTGCACTAATTGGAGTGGGAATAGTAAATTGTACCCCTCTGCAATCCAACACTTTTCCTACTGTTGTACTGACTGGAGTGGTAATAGTACATTTTACCCCTCAGCTATCCAACACTTTCCCTACTGTTGCACTTATTGGAGTGGGAATAGTAAATTTTACCCCTTCCTCTATCCCACACTTTCCCTACTGTTGCTGGTGGTCGGACCTACACATGTAGCAGGTCATACATTGGATGGAATTTTTACTAATAACTCATGTCTTTCCTTCTCTGAGACCCTGCCTCTTACTTGGACCGATCATGCTGCCATTTTATTTGCTCTATCTCGGACGCCTCACTATCAATTTAAACCAGAGTCCAGGGCCAAACTAACTATCAGGGCCTGGAATACCGCCAACAATCCCGCGTTAGGGAATCTCCTGAAAGATACAGCTCCCCTCCTTCCGGCTGGAGCAGAGGAGGCTGCGGCTGTTTATGCCGGATGGATTGACGCTGCGTGCAGTAAATTTGTCCCGACTAAACAGTATTCCCCAAGCGGGTTTCCCCTCAGCCCCTTGGTTCTCTGATAACCTTCAAGAGAAAAAAACTGACTGTAAGAGGTTGGAACGAGCCTGGAGAAAAGGCTATAGTGCCAGTGACAAAGTGGCCTATAAAACCAGTCTCTCAGGGTACAAAAAACTACTCGTGGAAACTAAGAGGATTTATTTCTCTGAGCAGATTAAAAAGGCAAAATCCTCCTCTAAAGAGTTATTTAAAACAATAAACTTACTCACTAATCCCACTAGGCCAATTGTAGATACTAGCCCTGAGCTATGTGAAAATCTTGCCTTTTTCTTTCGGCAAAAGGTCGATTGTATTTTTTCCTCCTTCAGTCCCCAGCAATTAGAGGCTAATGAGGCTTTAGACGAGGCGAAGTCCAATGCAAGCAAAGCTATATCTACTTTAGCTGAGTTTACACCACTAGAAACTCAAGAGGTTATTAAGCTCTTGATGGCGAGTAGATCTGGATCTCCCTTGGACCCTTGTCCAGTTTCGGTGATTAAACTCTTTCCTGAGATCATTGGCCCGGTTCTGACCTCTATGATCAACTCTATTTTTGAGTCAGGTCACTTTCCCATAATGTGGAAACAAGCCTCCATTCTTCCTCTTATCAAAAAGCCTAAACTGGACCCTAATGATATGAACAGCTACAGACCTATTTCACGTCTCACACTGCCAGCTAAAATTATTGAAAAGGCCATGAACACCCAGCTTAGCACGTTCTTTCGCACTAACTGTTCATTGGATCCTACGCAGTTTGGCTTTCGTGCTGAAAATAGCACAGAGCTAGCCTTGATTAAAGCAACGGAGGAAATAAGAGAGGCCTTGGACCAAGGAGGTGCTGCGATTCTGATCATGTTGGACCTTTCGGCAGCTTTGATACGGTCCATCATGAAGTATTGATGGACCGGCTATCTACTGCAGGGGTTCAGGGCAAGGCCTGGAACATTTTACAATCATTTCTGTCAGATAGAACACAAACGGTGGACATAGGTAAGAATAAGTCCAAGCCGTTTTCCTTTCCGTGCGGGGTGCCACAGGGCTCATCCCTCAGTCCCACACTTTTTAATATATATGTGGCCCCGCTGGCGGCCCTGATTGGATCCTTTGGGTTTCAGGTGACGTCTTATGCAGACGACACTCAAATTGTGTTGTCCCTTCAGCCGGGTAAAGAAGCTGAGACTAGCCTGAGATGTCATGATTGTATGAAATCTGTTGCAGGCTGGATGGCATCTAATTGCCTAAAGCTCAATGCCGGCAAAACGGAGGTTTTGCTATTTGGAAATAAGGCTAACCTCTGGTCACCTGATTGGTGGCCAGAGGAAATGGGCACACCTCCAGCGCCCTCCGCGAAAGCAAAGAACCTGGGTGTGGTGATGGATGACAAACTCACCTTTGGTGATCATGTTAGCGGGGTGGTATCCACCAGTTTCTTTCTTCTCAGAAAGCTGAGAAAAATAAAAACATTTCTGTTTAAAGATACCTTTAGGACAGCAGTCACTGCGCTCGTCTTGTCACGACTGGACTATTGTAACGGTCTGTACCTGAGTTTACAAAAGAAACTTTTTAACAGACTCCAGATTGTGCAAAATGCGGCAGCAAGACTGCTCTTGGGCATTCCTAGGTTCGTCTCAGTGGGAAAGGGTCTTCGAGATCTCCACTGGCTTCCAGTGAAACAACGGACACGGTTTAAGGCACTGTGCATGGTTTTCAAAGCCTTGATGGGCAGTGGCCCAGTCTACCTGAGAAACCGACTACTCTGGTATGTTCCTGGAAGATTGTTACGTTCCTCGGAAGCTAAGCTAGTGACTATTCCCCGAGTTAAGAAAGCCAGTTGGGGTGGCAGGAGTTTCGTTTACTGTGCCGCTAGGGCTTGGAATGATCTTCCTGTGCATCTAAGAAAGGCCACAGATCTCCTTTCCTTCAGGAAGGAGTTGAAAACCTGGCTTTTCTCTGTATAATTCTCCGTCAGGTAACCCACCAGGTAATGCTTAGCGCCAGGACGCCTTTGGGTAGCAGCTGCGCTTTACAAGTTTCATTAGCATTAACATTAACATTAACATTAACTTATTGGAGTGGAAATAGTACATTTTACCCCTCTGCAATCCAACACTTTCCCTACTGTTGTACTGACTGGAGTGGGAAAAGTAAATTTTACCCCTCCGCTATCCAACAATTTCCCTACTGTTGCACTTATTGGAGTGGGAATAGTAAATTTTACCCCCTCTGCTATCCAACACTTTCCCTACTGTTGCACTTATTGGAGTGGGAATAGTACATTTTGCCCCTCCGCATTCCAACACTTTCCCTACTGTTGTACTTGCTGGGGTGGGAATAGTAAATTTTACCAATCCACTATCCAACACTTTCCCTACTGTTGTACTGACTGGAGTGGGAATAGTAAATTTTACCCCTCCGCTATCCAACACTTTCCCTACTGTTGCACTTATTGGAGTGGGAATAGTAAATTTTACTCCCCTGCAATCCAACACTTTCCCTACTGTTGCACTTATTGGAGTGGGAATAGTAAATTGTACCCCTCTGCAATCCAACACTTTCCCTACAGTTGTACTTGCTGGAGTGGGAACAGTAAATTTTACCCCACCGCTATCCAACACTTTCCCTATTACTGTACTGGCTCGAGTGGGAATAGTAAATTTAACCCCTCCGTAATCCAACACTTTCCCTACTGTTGCACTTATTGGAGTGGGAATAGTAAATTGTACCCCTTTGCAATCCAACACTTTCCCTACTGTTGTACTTGAAGGTGTGGGAATAGTACATTTTACCCCTCCGCTATCCAACACTTTTCCTACTGTTGTACTGACTGGAGTGGTAATAGTACATTTTACCCCTCTGCTATCCAACACTTCCCCTACTGTTGCACTTATTGGAGTGGGAATAGTAAATTTTATCCCTCCGCTATCCAACACTTTCCCTACTGTTGCACTTATTGGAGTGGGAATAGTACATTTTGCTACTCGGCAATCCAACACTTTCCCTACTGTTGTACCGGCTGGAGTGGGAATAGTAACTTTTACCCCTCTGCTATCCAACACTTTCCCTACTTTTGTACTGACTGGAGTGGGAATAGTAAATTTTACCCCTCCGCTATCTAACACTTTCCCTACTATTGCACTTATTGGAGTGCTAATAGTAAATTTTATACCTCCGCTATCCAACACTTTCCCTACTGTTGCACTTATTGGAGTGGGAATAGTACATTTTACCCCTCTGCAATCCAACAATTTCCCTACTGTTGCACTTATTGGAGTGGGAATAGTAAATTGTACCCCTCTGCAATCCAACACTTTCCCTACTGTTGTACTTGCAGGAGCGGGAATATTAAATTTTACCCCTCCGCTATCCAACACTTTCCCTACTGTTGTACTGACTGGAGTGGGAATAGTAAATTTTACCTCTCTGATATCAAACACTTTCCCTACTGTTGCACATATTGGAGTGGGAATAGTACATTTTACCCCTCCGCAATCCAACACTTTCCCTACTGTTTTACTTGCTGGAGTGGGAACTGTAAATTTGACCCCTCTGCTTTCCAACACTTTCCCTATTGTTGTACTGACTGGGGTGGGAATAATAAATTTTACCCGTCCGCTATCCAACACTTTCCCTACTGTTGCACTTATTGGAGTGGGAATAGTAAATTTTACTCCTCCGCTATCCAACACTTTCCCTACTGTTGCACTTATTGGAGTGGGAATAGTAAATTTTACCCCTCCACTATCCCACACTTTCCCTACTGTTGCACTTATTGGAGTGGAAATAGTACATTTTACCCTCTGCAATCCAACACTTTCCCTACTGTTGTACTGGCTGGAGTGGGAATAGTAATTTTTACTCCCCTGCAATCCAACACTTTCCCTACTGTTGCACTTATTGGAGTGGGAATAGTAAATTTTACCCTCTGCAATCCAACACTTTCCCTACGGTTGCACTTATTGGAGTGAGAATAGTAAATTGTACCCCTCTGCAATCCAACACTTTCCCTACTGTTGTACTTGCTGGAGTGGGAATAGTAAATTTTACCCCTCTGCTATTTCCCTACTGTTGTACTGACTGGAGTGGGAATAGTTAATTTTACCCCTCCGCTATCCAACACTTTCCCTACTGTTGCGCTTATTGGAGTGGGAATAGTAAATTTTACCCCCTCTGCTATCCAACACTTTCCGTACTGTTGCACTTATTGGAGTGGGAATAGTACATTTTGCCCCTCCGCAATCCAACACTTTCCCAACTGTTGTACTTGCTGGAGTGGGAATAGTAAATTTTACCAATCCACTATCCAACACTTTCCCTACTGTTGTACTGACTGGAGTGGGAATAATAAATTTTACCCCTCCGCTATCCAACACTTTCCCTACTGTTGCACTTATTGGAGTGGGAATAGTAAATTTTACTCCCCTGCAATCCAACACTTTCCCTACTGTTGCACTTATTGGAGTGGGAATAGTAAATTGTACCCCTCTGCAATTCAACACTTTCCCTACTGTTGTACTTGCTGGAGTGGGAACAGTAAATTTTACCCCACCGCTATCCAACACTTTCCCTATTACTGTACTGGCTCGAGTGGGAATAGTAAATTTAACCCCTCCGTAATCCAACACTTTCCCTACTGTTGCACTTATTGGAGTGGTAATAGTAAATTGTACCCCTTTGCAATCCAACACTTTCCCTACTGTTGTACTTGAAGGAGTGGAAATAGTACATTTTACCCCTCCGCTATCCAACACTTTTCCTACTGTTGTACTGACTGGAGTGGTAATAGTACATTTTACCCCTCTGCTATCCAACACTTTCCCTACTGTTGCACTTATTGGAGTGGGAATAGTAAATTTTACCCCTCCACTATCCAACACTTTCCCTACTGTTGCACTTATTGGAGTGGGAATAGTACGTTTTGCTTCTCCGCAATCCAACACTTTCCCTACTGTTGTACTGGCTGGAGTGGGAATAGTAACTTTTACCCCTCTGCTATCCAACACTTTCCCTACTTTTGTACTGACTGGAGTGGGAATAGTAAATTTTACCCCTCCGCTATCTAACACTTTCCCTACTATTGCACTTATTGGAGTGGTAATAGTAAATTTTACTCCTCCGCTATCCAACCCTTTCCCTACTGTTGCACTTATTGGAGTGAGAATAGTAAATTGTACCCCTCTGCAATCCAACACTTTTCCTACTGTTGTACTGACTGGAGTGGTAATAGTACATTTTACCCCTCAGCTATCCAACACTTTCCCTAATGTTGCACTTATTGGAGTGGGAATAGTAAATTTGACCCCTCCACTATCCCACACTTTCCCTACTGTTGCACTTATTGGAGTGGAAATAGTACATTTTACCCCTCTGCAATCCAACACTTTCCCTACTGTTGTACTGGCTGGAGAGGGAATAGTAATTTTACTCCCCTGCAATCCAACACTTTCCCTACTGTTGCACTTATTGGAGAGGGAATAGTAAATTGTACCCCTCTGCAATCCAACACTTTCCATACGGTTGCACTTATTGGAGTGAGAATAGTAAATTGTACCCCTCTGCAATCCAACACTTTCCCTACTGTTGTACTTGCTGGAGTGGGAATAGTAAATTTTACCCCTCTGCTATCCAACACTTTCCCTACTGTTGTACTGACTGGAGTGGGAATAGTTAATTTTACCCCTCCGCTATCCAACACTTTCCCTACTGTTGCACTTATTGGAGTGGGAATAGTAAATTTTACCCCCTCTGCTATCCAACACTTTCCGTACTGTTGCACTCTTTGGAGTGGGAATAGTACATTTTGCCCCTCCGCAATCCAACACTTTCCCTACTGTTGTACTTGCTGGAGTGGGAATAGTAAATTTTACCAATACACTATCCAACACTTTCCCTACTGTTGTACTGACTGGAGTGGGAATAGTAAATTTTACCCCTCCGCTATCCAACACTTTCCCTACTGTTGCACTTATTGGAGTGGGAATAGTAAATTTTACTCCCCTGCAATCCAACACTTTCCCTACTGTTGCACTTATTGGAGTGGGAATAGTAAATTGTACCCTCTGCAATTCAACACTTTCCCTACTGTTGTACTTGCTGGAGTGGGAACAGGAAATTTTACCCCACCGCTATCCAACACTTTCCCTATTACTGTACTGGCTCGAGTGGGAATAGTAAATTTAACCCCTCCGTAATCCAACACTTTCCCTACTGTTGCACTTTTTGGAGTGGGAATAGTAAATTGCACCCCTTTGCAATCCAACACTTTCCCTACTGTTGTACTTGAAGGAGTGGAAATAGTACATTTTACCCCTCCGCTATCCAACACTTTTCCTACTGTTGTACTGACTGGAGTGGTAATAGTACATTTTACCCCTCTGCTATCCAACACTTTCCCTACTGTTGCACTTATTGGAGTGGAAATAGTATATTTTGCTTCTCCGCAATCCAACACTTTCCCTACTGTTGTACTGGCTGGAGTGGGAATAGTAACTTTACCCCTCTGCTATCCAACACTTTCCCTACTTTTGTACTGACTGGAGTGGGAATAGTAAATTTTACCCCTCCGCTATCTAACACTTTCCCTACTATTGCACTTATTGTAGTGGTAATAGTAATTTTTACTCCTCCGCTATCCAACCCTTTCCCTACTGTTGCACTTATTGGAGTGGGAATAGCAAATTGAACCCCTCTGCAATCCAACACTTTTCCTACTGTTGTACTGACTGGAGTGGTAATAGTACATTTTACCCCTCAGCTATCCAACACTTTCCCTACTGTTGCACTTATTGGAGTGGGAATAGTAAATTTGACCCCTCCACTATCCCACACTTTCCCTACTGTTGCACTTATTGGAGTGGAAATAGTACATTTTACCCCTCTGCAATCCAACACTTTCCCTACTGTTGTACTGGCTGGAGAGGGAATAGTAATTTTTAATCCCCTGCAATCCAACACTTTCCCTACTGTTGCACTTATTGGAGTGGGAACAGTAAATTTGACCTCTCCGATATCAAACACTTTCCCTACTGTTGCACATATTGGAGTGGGAATAGTACATTTTACCCCAACGCAATACAACACTTTCCCTACTGTTTTACTTGCTGGAGTGGGAATTGTAAATTTGACCCCTCTGCTTTCCAACACTTTCCCTACTGTTGTACTGACTGGAGTGGGAATAATAAATTTTAGTCGTCCGCTATCCAACACTTTCCCTACTGTTACGCTTATTGGAGTGGGAATAGTAAATTTTACCCCCTCTGCTATCCAACACTTTCCGTACTGTTGCACTTATTGGAGTGGGAATAGTACATTTTGCCCCTCCGCAATCCAACACTTTCCCAACTGTTGTACTTGCTGGAGTGGGAATAGTAAATTTTACCAATCCACTATCCAACACTTTCCCTACTGTTGTACTGACTGGAGTGGGAATAATAAATTTTACCCCTCCGCTATCCAACACTTTCCCTACTGTTGCACTTATTGGAGTGGGAATAGTAAATTTTACTCCCCTGCAATCCAACACTTTCCCTACTGTTGCACTTATTGGAGTGGGAATAGTAAATTGTACCCCTCTGCAATTCAACACTTTCCCTACTGTTGTACTTGCTGGAGTGGGAACAGTAAATTTTACCCCACCGCTATCCAACACTTTCCCTATTACTGTACTGGCTCGAGTGGGAATAGTAAATTTAACCCCTCCGTAATCCAAAACTTTCCCTACTGTTGCACTTATTGGAGTGGGAATAGTAAATTGTACCCTTTGCAATCCAACACTTTCCCTACTGTTGTACTTGAAGGAGTGGAAATAGTACATTTTACCCCTCCGCTATCCAACACTTTTCCTACTGTTGTACTGACTGGAGTGGTAATAGTACATTTTACCCCTCTGCTATCCAACACTTTCCCTACTGTTGCACTTATTGGAGTGGGAATAGTAAATTTTACCCCTCCACTATCCAACACTTTCCCTACTGTTGCACTTATTGGAGTGGGAATAGTACGTTTTGCTTCTCCGCAATCCAACACTTTCCCTACTGTTGTACTGGCTGGAGTGGGAATAGTAACTTTTACCCCTCTGCTATCCAACACTTTCCCTACTTTTGTACTGACTGGAGTGGGAATAGTAAATTTTACCCCTCCGCTATCTAACACTTTCCCTACTATTGCACTTATTGCAGTGGTAATAGTAAATTGTACTCCTCCGCTATCCAACCCTTTCCCTACTGTTGCACTTATTGGAGTGGGAATAGTAAATTGTACCCCTCTGCAATCCAACACTTTTCCTACTGTTGTACTGACTGGAGTGGTAATAGTACATTTTACCCTCAGCTATCCAACACTTTCCCTAATGTTGCACTTATTGGAGTGGGAATAGTAAATTTGACCCCTCCACTATCCCACACTTTCCCTACTGTTGCACTTATTGGAGTGGAAATAGTACATTTTACCCCTCTGCAATCCAACACTTTCCCTACTGTTGTACTGGCTGGAGAGGGAATAGTAATTTTTACTCCCCTGCAATCCAACACTTTCCCTACTGTTGCACTTATTGGAGTGGGAATAGTAAATTGTACCCCTCTGCAATCCAACACTTTCCATACGGTTGCACTTATTGGAGTGAGAATAGTAAATTGTACCCCTCTGCAATCCAACACTTTCCCTACTGTTGTACTTGCTGGAGTGGGAATACTAAATTTTACCCCTCTGCTATCCAACACTTTCCCTACTGTTGTACTGACTGGAGTGGGAATAGTTAATTTTACCCCTCCGCTATCCAACACTTTCCCTACTGTTGCACTTATTGGAGTGGGAATAGTAAATTTTACCCCTTCTGCTATCCAACACTTTCCGTACTGTTGCACTCTTTGGAGTGGGAATAGTACATTTTGCCCCTCCGCAATCCAACACTTTCCCTACTGTTGTACTTGCTGGAGTGGGAATAGTAAATTTTACCAATCCACTATCCAACACTTTCCCTACTGTTGTACTGACTGGAGTGGGAATAGTAAATTTTACCCCTCCGCTATCCAACACTTTCCCTACTGTTGCACTTATTGGAGTGGGAATAGTAAATTTTACTCCCCTGCAATCCAACACTTTCCCTACTGTTGCACTTATTGGAGTGGGAATAGTAAATTGTACCCCTCTGCAATTCAACACTTTCCCTACTGTTGTACTTGCTGGAGTGGGAACATTAAATTTTACCCCACCGCTATCCAACACTTTCCCTATTACTGTACTGGCTCGAGTGGGAATAGTAAATTTAACCCCTCCGTAATCCAACACTTTCCCTACTGTTGCACTTTTTGGAGTGGGAATAGTAAATTGCACCCCTTTGCAATCCAACACTTTCCCTACTGTTGTACTTGAAGGAGTGGAAATAGTACATTTTACCCCTCCGCTATCCAACACTTTTCCTACTGTTGTACTGACTGGAGTGGTAATAGTACATTTTACCCCTCTGCTATCCAACACTTTCCCTACTGTTGCACTTATTGGAGTGGGAATGGTAAATTTTACCCTCCGCTATCCAACACTTTCCCTACTGTTGCACTTATTGGAGTGGAAATAGTATATTTTGCTTCTCTGCAATCCAACACTTTCCCTACTGTTGTACTGGCTGGAGTGGGAATAGTAACTTTTACCCCTCTGCTATCCAACACTTTCCCTACTTTTGTACTGACTGGAGTGGGAATAGTAAATTTTACCCCTCCGCTATCTAACACTTTCCCTACTATTGCACTTATTGGAGTGGTAATAGTAATTTTTACTCCTCCGCTATCCAACCCTTTCCCTACTGTTGCACTTATTGGAGTGGGAATAGTAAATTGTACCCCTCTGCAATCCAACACTTTTCCTACTGTTGTACTGACTGGAGTGGTAATAGTACATTTTACCCCTCAGCTATCCAACACTTTCCCTACTGTTGCACTTATTGGAGTGGGAATAGTAAATTTGACCCCTCCACTATCCCACACTTTCCCTACTGTTGCACTTATTGGAGTGGAAATAGTACATTTTACCCCTCTGCAATCCAACACTTTCCCTACTGTTGTACTGGCTGGAGAGGGAATAGTAATTTTTAATCCCCTGCAATCCAACACTTTCCCTACTGTTGCACTTATTGGAGTGGGAACAGTAAATTTGACCTCTCCGATATCAAACACTTTCCCTACTGTTGCACATATTGGAGTGGGAATAGTACATTTTACCCCAACGCAATACAACACTTTCCCTACTGTTTTACTTGCTGGAGTGGGAATTGTAAATTTGACCCCTCTGCTTTCCAACACTTTCCCTACTGTTGTACTGACTGGAGTGGGAATAATAAATTTTAGCCGTCCGCTATCCAACACTTTCCCTACTGTTGCACTTATTGGAGTGGGAATAGTAAATTTTACTCCTCCGCTATCCAACACTTTCCCTACTGTTGCACTAATTGGAGTGGGAATAGTAAATTGTACCCCTCTGCAATACAACACTTTTCCTACTGTTGTACTGACTGGAGTGGTAATAGTACATTTTACCCCTCAGCTATCCAACACTTTCCCTACTGTTGCACTTATTGGAGTGGGAATAGTAAATTTTACCCCTTCCTCTATCCCACACTTTCCCTACTGTTGCTGGTGGTCGGACCTACACATGTAGCAGGTCATACATTGGATGGAATTTTTACTAATAACTCATGTCTTTCCTTCTCTGAGACCCTGCCTCTTACTTGGACCGATCATGCTGCCATTTTATTTGCTCTATCTCGGACGCCTCACTATCAATTTAAACCAGAGTCCAGGGCCAAACTAACTATCAGGGCCTGGAATACCGCCAACAATCCCGCGTTAGGGAATCTCCTGAAAGATACAGCTCCCCTCCTTCCGGCTGGAGCAGAGGAGGCTGCGGCTGTTTATGCCGGATGGATTGACGCTGCGTGCAGTAAATTTGTCCCGACTAAACAGTATTCCCCCAAGCGGGTTTCCCCCTCAGCCCCTTGGTTCTCTGATAACCTTCAAGAGAAAAAAACTGACTGTAAGAGGTTGGAACGAGCCTGGAGAAAAGGCTATAGTGCCAGTGACAAAGTGGCCTATAAAACCAGTCTCTCAGGGTACAAAAAACTACTCGTGGAAACTAAGAGGATTTATTTCTCTGAGCAGATTAAAAAGGCAAAATCCTCCTCTAAAGAGTTATTTAAAACAATAAACTTACTCACTAATCCCACTAGGCCAATTGTAGATACTAGCCCTGAGCTATGTGAAAATCTTGCCTTTTTCTTTCGGCAAAAGGTCGATTGTATTTTTTCCTCCTTCAGTCCCCAGCAATTAGAGGCTAATGAGGCTTTAGACGAGGCGAAGTCCAATGCAAGCAAAGCTATATCTACTTTAGCTGAGTTTACACCACTAGAAACTCAAGAGGTTATTAAGCTCTTGATGGCGAGTAGATCTGGATCTCCCTTGGACCCTTGTCCAGTTTCGGTGATTAAACTCTTTCCTGAGATCATTGGCCCGGTTCTGACCTCTATGATCAACTCTATTTTTGAGTCAGGTCACTTTCCCATAATGTGGAAACAAGCCTCCATTCTTCCTCTTATCAAAAAGCCTAAACTGGACCCTAATGATATGAACAGCTACAGACCTATTTCACGTCTCACACTGCCAGCTAAAATTATTGAAAAGGCCATGAACACCCAGCTTAGCACGTTCTTTCGCACTAACTGTTCATTGGATCCTACGCAGTTTGGCTTTCGTGCTGAAAATAGCACAGAGCTAGCCTTGATTAAAGCAACGGAGGAAATAAGAGAGGCCTTGGACCAAGGAGGTGCTGCGATTCTGATCATGTTGGACCTTTCGGCAGCCTTTGATACGGTCCATCATGAAGTATTGATGGACCGGCTATCTACTGCAGGGGTTCAGGGCAAGGCCTGGAACATTTTACAATCATTTCTGTCAGATAGAACACAAACGGTGGACATAGGTAAGAATAAGTCCAAGCCGTTTTCCTTTCCGTGCGGGGTGCCACAGGGCTCATCCCTCAGTCCCACACTTTTTAATATATATGTGGCCCCGCTGGCGGCCCTGATTGGATCCTTTGGGTTTCAGGTGACGTCTTATGCAGACGACACTCAAATTGTGTTGTCCCTTCAGCCGGGTAAAGAAGCTGAGACTAGCCTGAGATGTCATGATTGTATGAAATCTGTTGCAGGCTGGATGGCATCTAATTGCCTAAAGCTCAATGCCGGCAAAACGGAGGTTTTGCTATTTGGAAATAAGGCTAACCTCTGGTCACCTGATTGGTGGCCAGAGGAAATGGGCACACCTCCAGCGCCCTCCGCGAAAGCAAAGAACCTGGTTGTGGTGATGGATGACAAACTCACCTTTGGTGATCATGTTAGCGGGGTGGTATCCACCAGTTTCTTTCTTCTCAGAAAGCTGAGAAAAATAAAAACATTTCTGTTTAAAGATACCTTTAGGACAGCAGTCACTGCGCTCGTCTTGTCACGACTGGACTATTGTAACGGTCTGTACCTGAGTTTACAAAAGAAACTTTTTAACAGACTCCAGATTGTGCAAAATGCGGCAGCAAGACTGCTCTTGGGCATTCCTAGGTTCGTCTCAGTGGGAAAGGGTCTTCGAGATCTCCACTGGCTTCCAGTGAAACAACGGACACGGTTTAAGGCACTGTGCATGGTTTTCAAAGCCTTGATGGGCAGTGGCCCAGTCTACCTGAGAAACCGACTACTCTGGTATGTTCCTGGAAGATTGTTACGTTCCTCGGAAGCTAAGCTAGTGACTATTCCCCGAGTTAAGAAAGCCAGTTGGGGTGGCAGGAGTTTCGTTTACTGTGCCGCTAGGGCTTGGAATGATCTTCCTGTGCATCTAAGAAAGGCCACAGATCTCCTTTCCTTCAGGAAGGAGTTGAAAACCTGGCTTTTCTCTGTATAATTCTCCGTCAGGTAACCCACCAGGTAATGCTTAGCGCCAGGACGCCTTTGGGCAGCAGCTGCGCTTTACAAGTTTCATTAACATTAACATTAACATTAACTTATTGGAGTGGAAATAGTACATTTTACCCCTCTGCAATCCAACACTTTCCCTACTGTTGTACTGACTGGAGTGGGAATAGTAAATTTTACCAATCCACTATCCAACACTTTCCCTACTGTTGTACTGACTGGAGTGGGAATAGTAAATTTTACCCCTCCGCTATCCAACACTTTCCCTACTGTTGCACTTATTGGAGTGGGAATAGTAAATTTTACTCCCCTGCAATCCAACACTTTCCCTACTGTTGCACTTATTGGAGTGGGAATAGTAAATTGTACCCCTCTGCAATCCAACACTTTCCCTACAATTGTACTTGCTGGAGTGGGAACAGTAAATTTTACCCCACCGCTATCCAACACTTTCCCTATTACTGTACTGGCTCGAGTGGGAATAGTAAATTTAACCCCTCCGTAATCCAACACTTTCCCTACTGTTGCACTTATTGGAGTGGGAATAGTAAATTGTACCCCTTTGCAATCCAACACTTTCCCTACTGTTGTACTTGAAGGTGTGGGAATAGTACATTTTACCCCTCCGCTATCCAACACTTTTCCTACTGTTGTACTGACTGGAGTGGTAATAGTACATTTTACCCCTCTGCTATCCAACACTTCCCCTACTGTTGCACTTATTGGAGTGGGAATAGTAAATTTTACCCCTCCGCTATCCAACACTTTCCCTACTGTTGCACTTATTGGAGTGGGAATAGTACATTTTGCTTCTCCGCAATCCAACACTTTCCCTACTGTTGTACCGGCTGGAGTGGGAATAGTAACTTTTACCCCTCTGCTATCCAACACTTTCCCTACTTTTGTACTGACTGGAGTGGGAATAGTAAATTTTACCCCTCCGCTATCTAACACTTTCCCTACTATTGCACTTATTGGAGTGCTAATAGTAAATTTTATACCTCCGCTATCCAACACTTTCCCTACTGTTGCACTTATTGGAGTGGGAATAGTACATTTTACCCCTCTGCAATCCAACAATTTCCCTACTGTTGCACTTATTGGAGTGGGAATAGTAAATTGTACCCCTCTGCAATCCAACACTTTCCCTACTGTTGTACTTGCAGGAGCGGGAATATTAAATTTTACCCCTCCGCTATCCAACACTTTTCCTACTGTTGTACTGACTGGAGTGGTAATAGTACATTTTACCCCTCAGCTATCCAACACTTTCCCTAATGTTGCACTTATTGGAGTGGGAATAGTAAATTTGACCCCTCCACTATCCCACACTTTCCCTACTGTTGCACTTATTGGAGTGGAAATAGTACATTTTACCCCTCTGCAATCCAACACTTTCCCTACTGTTGTACTGGCTGGAGAGGGAATAGTAATTTTTACTCCCCTGCAATCCAACACTTTCCCTACTGTTGCACTTATTGGAGTGGGAATAGTAAATTGTACCCCTCTGCAATCCAACACTTTCCATACGGTTGCACTTATTGGAGTGAGAATAGTAAATTGTACCCCTCTGCAATCCAACACTTTCCCTACTGTTGTACTTGCTGGAGTGGGAATAGTAAATTTTACCCCTCTGCTATCCAACACTTTCCCTACTGTTGTACTGACTGGAGTGGGAATAGTTAATTTTACCCCTCCGCTATCCAACACTTTCCCTACTGTTGCACTTATTGGAGTGGGAATAGTAAATTTTACCCCCTCTGCTATCCAACACTTTCCGTACTGTTGCACTCTTTGGAGTGGGAATAGTACATTTTGCCCCTCCGCAATCCAACACTTTCCCTACTGTTGTACTTGCTGGAGTGGGAATAGTAAATTTTACCAATCCACTATCCAACACTTTCCCTACTGTTGTACTGACTGGAGTGGGAATAGTAAATTTTACCCCTCCGCTATCCAACACTTTCCCTACTGTTGCACTTATTGGAGTGGGAATAGTAAATTTTACTCCCCTGCAATCCAACACTTTCCCTACTGTTGCACTTATTGGAGTGGGAATAGTAAATTGTACCCCTCTGCAATTCAACACTTTCCCTACTGTTGTACTTGCTGGAGTGGGAACAGTAAATTTTACCCCACCGCTATCCAACACTTTCCCTATTACTGTACTGGCTCGAGTGGGAATAGTAAATTTAACCCCTCCGTAATCCAACACTTTCCCTACTGTTGCACTTTTTGGAGTGGGAATAGTAAATTGCACCCCTTTGCAATCCAACACTTTCCCTACTGTTGTACTTGAAGGAGTGGAAATAGTACATTTTACCCCTCCGCTATCCAACACTTTTCCTACTGTTGTACTGACTGGAGTGGTAATAGTACATTTTACCCCTCTGCTATCCAACACTTTCCCTACTGTTGCACTTATTGGAGTGGGAATGGTAAATTTTACCCCTCCGCTATCCAACACTTTCCCTACTGTTGCACTTATTGGAGTGGAAATAGTATATTTTGCTTCTCCGCAATCCAACACTTTCCCTACTGTTGTACTGGCTGGAGTGGGAATAGTAACTTTTACCCCTCTGCTATCCAACACTTTCCCTACTTTTGTACTGACTGGAGTGGGAATAGTAACTTTTACCCCTCCGCTATCTAACACTTTCCCTACTATTGCACTTATTGGAGTGGTAATAGTAATTTTTACTCCTCCGCTATCCAACCCTTTCCCTACTGTTGCACTTATTGGAGTGGGAATAGCAAATTGTACCCCTCTGCAATCCAACACTTTTCCTACTGTTGTACTGACTGGAGTGGTAATAGTACATTTTACCCCTCAGCTATCCAACACTTTCCCTACTGTTGCACTTATTGGAGTGGGAATAGTAAATTTGACCCCTCCACTATCCCACACTTTCCCTACTGTTGCACTTATTGGAGTGGAAATAGTACATTTTACCCCTCTGCAATCCAACACTTTCCCTACTGTTGTACTGGCTGGAGAGGGAATAGTAATTTTTAATCCCCTGCAATCCAACACTTTCCCTACTGTTGCACTTATTGGAGTGGGAACAGTAAATTTGACCTCTCCGATATCAAACACTTTCCCTACTGTTGCACATATTGGAGTGGGAATAGTACATTTTACCCCAACGCAATACAACACTTTCCCTACTGTTTTACTTGCTGGAGTGGGAATTGTAAATTTGACCCCTCTGCTTTCCAACACTTTCCCTACTGTTGTACTGACTGGAGTGGGAATAATAAATTTTAGTCGTCCGCTATCCAACACTTTCCCTACTGTTGCACTTATTGGAGTGGGAATAGTAAATTTTACTCCTCCGCTATCCAACACTTTCCCTACTGTTGCACTAATTGGAGTGGGAATAGTAAATTGTACCCCTCTGCAATCCAACACTTTTCCTACTGTTGTACTGACTGGAGTGGTAATAGTACATTTTACCCCTCAGCTATCCAACACTTTCCCTACTGTTGCACTTATTGGAGTGGGAATAGTAAATTTTACCCCTTCCTCTATCCCACACTTTCCCTACTGTTGCTGGTGGTCGGACCTACACATGTAGCAGGTCATACATTGGATGGAATTTTTACTAATAACTCATGTCTTTCCTTCTCTGAGACCCTGCCTCTTACTTGGACCGATCATGCTGCCATTTTATTTGCTCTATCTCGGACGCCTCACTATCAATTTAAACCAGAGTCCAGGGCCAAACTAACTATCAGGGCCTGGAATACCGCCAACAATCCCGCGTTAGGGAATCTCCTGAAAGATACAGCTCCCCTCCTTCCGGCTGGAGCAGAGGAGGCTGCGGCTGTTTATGCCGGATGGATTGACGCTGCGTGCAGTAAATTTGTCCCGACTAAACAGTATTCCCCCAAGCGGGTTTCCCCCTCAGCCCCTTGGTTCTCTGATAACCTTCAAGAGAAAAAAACTGACTGTAAGAGGTTGGAACGAGCCTGGAGAAAAGGCTATAGTGTCAGTGACAAAGTGGCCTATAAAACCAGTCTCTCAGGGTACAAAAAACTACTCGTGGAAACTAAGAGGATTTATTTCTCTGAGCAGATTAAAAAGGTAAAATCCTCCTCTAAAGAGTTATTTAAAACAATAAACTTACTCACTAATCCCACTAGGCCAATTGTAGATACTAGCCCTGAGCTATGTGAAAATCTTGCCTTTTTCTTTCGGCAAAAGGTCGATTGTATTTTTTCCTCCTTCAGTCCCCAGCAATTAGAGGCTAATGAGGCTTTAGACGAGGCGAAGTCCAATGCAAGCAAAGCTATATCTACTTTAGCTGAGTTTACACCACTAGAAACTCAAGAGGTTATTAAGCTCTTGATGGCGAGTAGATCTGGATCTCCCTTGGACCCTTGTCCAGTTTCGGTGATTAAACTCTTTCCTGAGATCATTGGCCCGGTTCTGACCTCTATGATCAACTCTATTTTTGAGTCAGGTCACTTTCCCATAATGTGGAAACAAGCCTCCATTCTTCCTCTTATCAAAAAGCCTAAACTGGACCCTAATGATATGAACAGCTACAGACCTATTTCACGTCTCACACTGCCAGCTAAAATTATTGAAAAGGCCATGAACACCCAGCTTAGCACGTTCTTTCGCACTAACTGTTCATTGGATCCTACGCAGTTTGGCTTTCGTGCTGAAAATAGCACAGAGCTAGCCTTGATTAAAGCAACGGAGGAAATAAGAGAGGCCTTGGACCAAGGAGGTGCTGCGATTCTGATCATGTTGGACCTTTCGGCAGCCTTTGATACAGTCCATCATGAAGTATTGATGGACCGGCTATCTACTGCAGGGGTTCAGGGCAAGGCCTGGAACATTTTACAATCATTTCTGTCAGATAGAACCCAAACGGTTGACATAGGTAAGAATAAGTCCAAGCCGTTTTCCTTTCCGTGCGGGGTGCCACAGGGCTCATCCCTCAGTCCCACACTTTTTAATATATATGTGGCCCCGCTGGCGGCCCTGATTGGATCCTTTGGGTTTCAGGTGACGTCTTATGCAGACGACACTCAAATTGTGTTGTCCCTTCAGCCGGGTAAAGAAGCTGAGACTAGCCTGAGATGTCATGATTGTATGAAATCTGTTGCAGGCTGGATGGCATCTAATTGCCTAAAGCTCAATGCCGGCAAAACGGAGGTTTTGCTATTTGGAAATAAGGCTAACCTCTGGTCACCTGATTGGTGGCCAGAGGAAATGGGCACACCTCCAGCGCCCTCCGCGAAAGCAAAGAACCTGGGTGTGGTGATGGATGACAAACTCACCTTTGGTGATCATGTTAGCGGGGTGGTATCCACCAGTTTCTTTCTTCTCAGAAAGCTGAGAAAAATAAAAACATTTCTGTTTAAAGATACCTTTAGGACAGCAGTCACTGCGCTCGTCTTGTCACGACTGGACTATTGTAACGGTCTGTACCTGAGTTTACAAAAGAAACTTTTTAACAGACTCCAGATTGTGCAAAATGCGGCAGCAAGACTGCTCTTGGGCATTCCTAGGTTCGTCTCAGTGGGAAAGGGTCTTCGAGATCTCCACTGGCTTCCAGTGAAACAACGGACACGGTTTAAGGCACTGTGTATGGTTTTCAAAGCCTTGATGGGCAGTGGCCCAGTCTACCTGAGAAACCGACTACTCTGGTATGTTCCTGGAAGATTGTTACGTTCCTCGGAAGCTAAGCTAGTGACTATTCCCCGAGTTAAGAAAGCCAGTTGGGGTGGCAGGAGTTTCGTTTACTGTGCCGCTAGGGCTTGGAATGATCTTCCTGTGCATCTAAGAAAGGCCACAGATCTCCTTTCCTTCAGGAAGGAGTTGAAAACCTGGCTTTTCTCTGTATAATTCTCCGTCAGGTAACCCACCAGGTAATGCTTAGCGCCAGGACGCCTTTGGGCAGCAGCTGCGCTTTACAAGTTTCATTAACATTAACATTAACTTATTGGAGTGGAAATAGTACATTTTACCCCTCTGCAATCCAACACTTTCCCTACTGTTGTACTGGCTAGAGTGGGAATAGTAATTTTTACCCCTCCTCTATCCAACACTTTCCCTACTTTTGTACTGACTGGAGTGGAAATAGTAAATTTTACCCCTCAGCTATCCAACACTTTCCCTACTGCTGCACTTATTGGAGTGGGAATAGTAAATTGTACCCCTTTGCAATCCAACACTTTCCCTACTGTTGTACTTGCAGGAGTGGGAATAGTAACTTTTACCCCTCCGCTATCCAACACTTTCCCTACTGTTGTACTGACTGGAGTGGCAATAGTAAATTTTACCCCTCTGCTATCCAACACTTTCCCTTCTGTTGTACTGACTGGAGTGGGAATAGTAAATTTTACCCCTCCGCTATCCAACACTTTCCCTACTGTTGCACTTATTGGAGTGGGAATAGTAAATTTTACCCCCTCTGCTATCCAACACTTTCCCTACTGTTGCACTTATTGGAGTGGGAATAGTAAATTTTGCCCCTCCGCAATCCAACACTTTCCCTACTGTTGTACTTGCTGGAGTGGGAATAGTAAATTTTACCAATCCACTATCCAACACTTTCCCTACTGTTGTACTGACTGGAGTGGGAATAGTAAATTTTACCCCTCTGCAATCCAACACTTTCCCTACTGTTGAACTTATTGGAGTGGGAATAGTAATTTTTACTCCCCTGCAATCCAACACTTTCCCTACTGTTGCACTTATTGGAGTGGGAATAGTAAATTGTACCCCTCTGCAATACAACACTTTCCCTACGGTTGCACTTATTGGAGTGAGAATAGTAAATTGTACCCCTCTGCAATCCAACACTTTCCCTACTGTTGTACTTGCTGGAGTGGGAATAGTACATTTTACCCCTCTACTATCCAACACTTTCCCTACTGTTGTACTGACTGGAGTGGGAATAGTAAATTTTACCCCTCCGCTATCCAACACTTTCCCTACTATTGCACTTATTGGAGTGGGAATAGTAAATTTTACCCCCTCTGCTATCCAACACTTTCCCTACTGTTGCACTTATTGGAGTGGGAATAGTACATTTTGCCCCTCCGCAATCCAACACTTTCCCTACTGTTGTACTTGCTGGAGTGGGAATAGTAAATTTTACCAATCCACTGTCCAACACTTTCCCTACTGTTGTACTGACTGGAGTGGGAATAGTAAATTTTACCCCTCCGCTATCCAACACTTTCCCTACTGTTGCACTTATTGGAGTGGGAATAGTAAATTTTACTCCCCTGCAATCCAACACTTTCCCTACTGTTGTACTTGCTGGAGTGGGAACAGTAAATTTTACCCCACCGCTATCCAACACTTTCCCTATTACTGTACTGGCTCGAGTGGGAATAGTAAATTTTACCCCTCCGTAATCCAACACTTTCCCTACTGTTGCACTTATTGGAGTGGGAATAGTAAATTGTTCCCCTTTGCAATCCAACACTTTCCCTACTGTTGTACTTGAAGGAGTGGAAATAGTACATTTTACCCCTCCGCTATCCAATACTTTTCCTACTGTTGTACTGACTGGAGTGGTAATAGTACATTTTACCCCTCTGCTATCCAACACTTTCCCTACTGTTGCACTTATTGGAGTGGGAATAGTAAATTTTACCCCTCCACTTTCCAACACTTTCCCTACTGTTGCACTTATTGGAGTCGGAATAGTACATTTTGCTTCTCCGCAATCCAACACTTTCCCTACTGTTGTACTGGCTGGAGTGGGAATAGTAACTTTTACCCCTCTTCTATCCAACACTTTCCCTACTTTTGTACTGACTGGAGTGGGAATAGTAAATTTTACCCCTCCGCTATCTAACACTTTCCCTACTATTGCACTTATTGGAGTGGTAATAGTAAATTTTACTCCTCCGCTATCCAACACTTTCCCTTCTGTTGCACTTATTGGAGTGGGAATAGTACATTTTACCCCTCTGCAATCCAACAATTTCCCTACTGTTGCACTTATTGGAGTGGGAATAGTAAATTGTACCCCTCTGCAATCCAACACTTTCCCTACTGTTGTACTTGCAGGAGCGGGAATATTAAATTTTACCCCTCCGCTATCCAACACTTTCCCTACTGTTGTACTGACTGGAGTGGGAATAGTAAATTTTACCCCTCCGCTATCCAACACTTTCCCTACTGTTGCACTTATTGTAGTGGGAACAGTAAATTTTACCTCTCCGATATCAAACACTTTCCCTACTGTTGCGCATATTGGAGTAGGAATAGTACATTTTACCCCTCCGCAATTCAACACTTTCCCTACTGTTTTACTTGCTGGAGTGGGAATTGTAAATTTGACCCCTCTGCTTTCCAACACTTTCCCTACTGTTGTACTGACTGGGGTGGGAATAATAAATTTTACCCGTCCGCTATCCAACACTTTCCCTACTGTTGCACTTATTGGAGTGTGAATAGTACATTTTACTCCTCCGCTATCCGACACTTTCCCTACTGTTGCACTTATTGGAGTGGGAATAGTAAATTGTACCCCTCGGCAATCCAACACTTTTCCTACAGTTGTACTGACTGGAGTGGTAATAGTACATTTTACCCCTCAGCTATCCAACACTTTCCCTACTGTTGCACTTATTGGAGTGGGAATAGTAAATTTTACCCCTACACTATCCCACACTTTCCCTACTGTTGCACTTATTGGAGTGGAAATAGTACATTTTACCCCTCTGCAATCCAACACTTTCCCTACTGTTGTACTGGCTTGAGTGGGAATAGTAATTTTTACTCCCCTGCAATCCAACACTTTCCCTACTGTTGCACTTATTGGAGTGGGAATAGTAAATTGTACCCCTCTGCAATCCAACACTTTCCCTACGGTTGCACTTATTGGAGTGAGAATAGTAAATTGTACCCCTCTGCAATCCAACACTTTCCCTACTGTTGTACTTGCTGGAGTGGGAATAGTAAATTTTACCCCTCTGCTATCCAACACTTTCCCTACTGTTGTACTGACTGGAGTGGGAATAGTAAATTTTACCCCTCCGCTATCCAACACTTTCCCTACTGTTGCACTTATTGGAGTGGAAATAGTAAATTTTACCCCCTCTGCTATCCAACACTTTCCCTACTGTTGCACTTATTGGAGTGGTAATAGTACATTTTGCCCCTCCGCAATCCAACACTTTCCCTACTGTTGTACTTGCTGGAGTGGGAATAGTAAATTTTACCAATCCACTATCCAACACTTTCCCTATTACTGTACTGGCTCGAGTGGGAATAGTAAATTTAACCCCTCCGTAATCCAACACTTTCCCTACTGTTGCACTTATTGGAGTGGGAACAGTAAATTTTGCCCCACCGCTATCCAACACTTTCCCTATTACTGTACTGGCTCGAGTGGGAATAGTAAATTTAACCCCTCCGTAATCCAACACTTTCCCTACTGTTGCACTTATTGGAGTGGGAATAGTAAATTGTACCCCTTTGCAATCCAACACTTTCTCTACTGTTGTACTTGAAGGAGTGGGAATAGTACATTTTACCCCTCCGCTATCCAACACTTTTCCTACTGTTGTACTGACTGGAGTGGTAATAGTACATTTTACCCCTCTGCTATCCAACACTTTCCCTACTGTTGCACTTATTGGAGTGGGAATAGTACATTTTACCCCTCCGCTATCCAACACTTTCCCTACTGTTGCACTTATTGGAGTGGGAATAGTACATTTTGCTTCTCCGCAATCCAACACTTTCCCTACTGTTGTACTGGCTGGAGTGGGAATAGTAACTTTTACCCCTCTGCTATCCAACACTTTCCCTACTTTTGTACTGACTGGAGTGGGAATAGTAAATTTTACCCCTCCGCTATCTAACACTTTCCCTACTATTGCACTTATTGGAGTGGTAATAGTAAATTTTACTCCTCCGCTATCCAACACTTTCCCTACTGTTGCACTTAATGGATTGGAAATAGTAAATTTTACCCCTCTGCAATCCAGCACTTTCCCTACTGTTGTACTTGCAGGAGCGGGAATATTAAATTTTACCCCTCCGCTATCCAACACTTTCCCTACTGTTGTACTGACTGGAGTGGGAATAGTAAATTTTACCCCTCCGCTATCCAACACTTTTGCTACTGTTGCACTTATTGAAGTGGGAACAGTACATTTTACCTCTCCGATATCAAACACTTTCCCTACTGTTGCACATATTGGAGTGGGAATAGTAAATTGTACCCCTCCGCAATCCAACACTTTCCCTACTGTTTTACTTGCTGGAGTGGGAATTGTAAATTTGACCCCTCTGCTTTCCAACACTTTCCCTACTGTTGTACTGACTGGAGTGGGAATAATAAATTTTACCCGTCCGCTATCCAACACTTTCCCTACTGTTGCACTTATTAGAGTGGGAATAGTAAATTTTACTCCTCCGCTATCCAACACTTTCCCTACTGTTGCACTTATTGGAGTGGGAATAGTAAATTGTACCCCTCTGCAATCCAACACTTTTCCTACTGTTGTACTTGCTGGAGTGGGAATAGTACATTTTACCCCTCTGCTAGCCAACACTTTCCCTACTGTTGTACTGACTGGAGTGGGAATAGTAAATTTTACCCCTCCGCTATCCAACACTTTCCCTACTATTGCACTTATTGGAGTGGGAATAGTAAATTTTACCCCCTCTGCTATCCAACACTTTCCCTACTGTTGCACTTATTGGAGTGGGAATAGTACATTTTGCCCCTCCGCAATCCAACACTTTCCCTACTGTTGTACTTGCTGGAGTGGGAATAGTAAATTTTACCAATCCACTGTCCAACACTTTCCCTACTGTTGTACTGACTGGAGTGGGAATAGTAAATGTTACCCCTCCGCTATCCAACACTTTCCCTACTGTTGCACTTATTGAAGTGGGAATAGTAAATTTTACTCCCCTGCAATCCAACACTTTCCCTACTGTTGCACTTATTGGAGAGGGAATAGTAAATTGTACCCCTCTGCAATACAACACTTTCCCTACTGTTGTACTTGCTGGAGTGGGAACAGTAAATTTTACCCCACCGCTATCCAACACTTTCCCTATTACTGTACTGGCTCGAGTGGGAATAGTAAATTTTACCCCTCCGTAATCCAACACTTTCCCTACTGTTGCACTTATTGGAGTGGGAATAGTAAATTGTACCCCTTTGCAATCCAACACTTTCCCTACTGTTGTACTTGAAGGAGTGGGAATAGTACATTTTACCCCTCCGCTATCCAACACTTTTCCTACTGTTGTACTGACTGGAGTGGTAATAGTACATTTTACCCCTCTGCTATCCAACACTTTCCCTACTGTTGCACTTATTGGAGTGGGAATAGTAAATTTTACCCCTCCACTTTCCAACACTTTCCCTACTGTTGCACTTATTGGAGTCAGAATAGTACATTTTGCTTCTCCGCAATCCAACACTTTCCCTACTGTTGTACTGGCTGGAGTGGGAATAGTAACTTTTACCCCTCTTCTATCCAACACTTTCCCTACTTTTGTACTGACTGGAGTGGGAATAGTAAATTTTACCCCTCCGCTATCTAACACTTTCCCTACTATTGCACTTATTGGAGTGGTAATAGTAAATTTTACTCCTCCGCTATCCAACAATTTCCCTTCTGTTGCACTTATTGGAGTGGGAATAGTACATTTTACCCCTCTGCAATCCAACAATTTCCCTACTGTTGCACTTATTGGAGTGGGAATAGTAAATTGTACCCCTCTGCAATCCAACACTTTCCCTACTGTTGTACTTGCAGGAGCGGGAATATTAAATTTTACCCCTCCGCTATCCAACACTTTCCCTACTGTTGTACTGACTGGAGTGGGAATAGTACATTTTACCCCTCCGCTATCCAACTCTTTCCCTACTGTTGCACTTATTGGAGTGGGAACAGTAAATTTTACCTCTCCGATATCAAACACTTTCCCTACTGTTGCACATATTGGAGTGGGAATAGTACATTTTACCCCTCCGCAATTCAACACTTTCCCTACTGTTTTACTTGCTGGAGTGGGAATTGTAAATGTGACCCCTCTGCTTTCCAACACTTTCCCTACTGTTGTACTGACTGGGGTGGGAATAATAAATTTTACCCGTCCGCTATCCAACACTTTCCCTACTGTTGCACTTATTGGAGTGTGAATAGTACATTTTACTCCTCCGCTATCCAACACTTTCCCTACTGTTGCACTTATTGGAGTGGGAATAGTAAATTGTACCCCTCGGCAATCCAACACTTTTCCTACAGTTGTACTGACTGGAGTGGTAATAGTACATTTTACCCCTCAGCTATCCAACACTTTCCCTACTGTTGCACTTATTGGAGTGGGAATAGTAAATTTTACCCCTACACTATCCCACACTTTCCCTACTGTTGCACTTATTGGAGTGGAAATAGTACATTTTACCCCTCTGCAATCCAACACTTTCCCTACTGTTGTACTGGCTTGAGTGGGAATAGTAATTTTTACTCCCCTGCAATCCAACACTTTCCCTACTGTTGTACTGGCTTGAGTGGGAATAGTAATTTTTACTCCCCTGCAATCCAACACTTTCCCTACTGTTGCACTTATTGGAGTGGGAATAGTAAATTGTAACCCTCTGCAATCCAACACTTTCCCTACGGTTGCACTTATTGGAGTGAGAATAGTAAATTGTACCCCTCTGCAATCCAACACTTTCCCTATTGTTGTACTTGCTGGAGTGGGAATAGTAAATTTTACCCCTCTGCTATCCAACACTTTCCCTACTGTTGTACTGACTGGAGTGGGAATAGTAAATGTTACCCCTCCGCTATCCAACACTTTCCCTACTGTTGCACTTATTGGAGTGGGAATAGTAAATTTTACCCCCTCTGCTATCCAACACTTTCCCTACTGTTGCACTTATTGGAGTGGTAATAGTACATTTTGCCCCTCCGTAATCCAACACTTTCCCTACTGTTGTACTTGCTGGAGTGGGAATAGTAAATTTTACCAATCCACTGTCCAACACTTTCCCTATTACTGTACTGGCTCGAGTGGGAATAGTAAATTTAACCCCTCCGTAATCCAACACTTTCCCTACTGTTGCACTTATTGGAGTGGGAACAGTAAATTTTGCCCCACCGCTATCCAACACTTTCCCTATTACTGTACTGGCTCGAGTGGGAATGGTAAATTTAACCCCTCCGTAATCCAACACTTTCCCTACTGTTGCACTTATTGGAGTGGGAATAGTAAATTGTACCCCTTTGCAATCCAACACTTTCTCTACTGTTGTACTTGAAGGAGTGGGAATAGTACATTTTACCTCTCCGCTATCCAACACTTTTCCTACTGTTGTACTGACTGGAGTGGTAATAGTACATTTTACCCTCTGCTATCCAACACTTTCCCTACTGTTGCACTTATTGGAGTGGGAATAGTACATTTTACCCCTCCGCTATCCAACACTTTCCCTACTGTTGCACTTATTGGAGTGGGAATAGTACATTTTGCTTCTCCGCAATCCAACACTTTCCCTACTGTTGTACTGGCTGGAGTGGGAATAGTAACTTTTACCCCTCTGCTATCCAACACTTTCCCTACTTTTGTACTGACTGGAGTGGGAATAGTAAATTTTACCCCTCCGCTATCTAACACTTTCCCTACTATTGCACTTATTGGAGTGGTAATAGTAAATTTTACTCTTCCGCTATCCAACACTTTCCCTACTGTTGCACTTAATGGATTGGAAATAGTAAATTTTACCCCTCTGCAATCCAGCACTTTCCCTACTGTTGTACTTGCAGGAGCGGGAATATTAAATTTTACCCCTCCGCTATCCAACACTTTCCCTACTGTTGTACTGACTGGAGTGGGAATAGTAAATGTTACCCCTCCGCTATCCAACACTTTTCCTACTGTTGCACTTATTGAAGTGGGAACAGTAAATTTTACCTCTCCGATATCAAACACTTTCCCTACTGTTGCACATATTGGAGTGGGAATAGTAAATTGTACCCCTCCGCAATCCAACACTTTCCCTACTGTTTTACTTGCTGGAGTGGGAATTGTAAATTTGACCCCTCTGCTTTCCAACACTTTCCCTACTGTTGTACTGACTGGAGTGGGAATAATACATTTTACCCGTCCGCTATCCAACACTTTCCCTACTGTTGCACTTATTAGAGTGGGAATAGTAAATTTTACTCCTCCGCTATCCAACACTTTCCCTACTATTGCACTTATTGGAGTGGGAATAGTAAATTGTACCCCTCTGCAATCCAACACTTTTCCTACTGTTGTACTGACCGGAGTGGTAATAGTACATTTTACCCCTCAGCTATCCAACACTTTCCCTACTGTTGCACTTATTGGAGTGGGAATAGTAAATTTTACCCCTACACTATCCCACACTTTCCCTACTGTTGCACTTATTGGAGTGGAAATAGTACATTTTACCCCTCTGCAATCC
Source organism: Calotriton arnoldi (assembly GCA_963921515.1). Classification (NCBI taxonomy): domain Eukaryota; kingdom Metazoa; phylum Chordata; class Amphibia; order Caudata; family Salamandridae; genus Calotriton; species Calotriton arnoldi. The sequence continues at coordinate 2,358,896 of CAWUFW010001721.1, read as the reverse complement.
AACACTTTCCCTACTGTTGTACTGGCTGGAGTGGGAATAGTAATTTTTACTCCCCTGCAATCCAACACTTTCCCTACTGTTGCACTTATTGGAGTGGGAATAGTAAATTGTACCGCTCTGCAATCCAACACTTTCCCTACGGTTGCACTTTTTGGAGTGAGAATAGTAAATTGTACCCCTCTGCAATCCAACACTTTCCCTCCTGTTGTACTTGCTGGAGTGGGAATAGTAAATTTTACCCCTCTGCTATCCAACACTTTCCCTACTGTTGTACTGACTGGAGTGGGAATAGTAAAGTTTACCCCTCCGCTATCCAACACTTTCCCTACTGTTGCACTTATTGGAGTGGGAATAGTAAATTTTACCCCCTCTGCTATCCAACACTTTCCCTACTGTTGCACTTATTGGGTGGGAATAGTAAATTTTGCCCCTCCGCAATCCAACACTTTCCCTACTGTTGTACTTGCTGGAGTGGGAATAGTAAATTTTACCCCTCCGCTATCCAACACTTTCCCTACTGTTGCACTTATTGGAGTGGGAATAGTACATTTTACTCCCCTGCAATCCAACACTTTCCCTACTGTTGCGCTTATTGGAGTGGGAATAGTAAATTGTACCCCTCCGTAATCCAACACTTTCCCTACTGTTGCACTTATTGGAGTGGGAATAGTAAATTGTACCCCTTTGCAATCCAACACTTTCTCTACTGTTGTACTTGAAGGAGTGGGAATAGTACATTTTACCTCTCCGCTATCCAACACTTTTCCTACTGTTGTACTGACTGGAGTGGTAATAGTACATTTTACCCTCTGCTATCCAACACTTTCCCTACTGTTGCACTTATTGGAGTGGGAATAGTACATTTTACCCCTCCGCTATCCAACACTTTCCCTACTGTTGCACTTATTGGAGTGGGAATAGTACATTTTGCTTCTCCGCAATCCAACACTTTCCCTACTGTTGTACTGGCTGGAGTGGGAATAGTAACTTTTACCCCTCTGCTATCCAACACTTTCCCTACTTTTGTACTGACTGGAGTGGGAATAGTAAATTTTACCCCTCCGCTATCTAACACTTTCCCTACTATTGCACTTATTGGAGTGGTAATAGTAAATTTTACTCTTCCGCTATCCAACACTTTCCCTACTGTTGCACTTAATGGATTGGAAATAGTAAATT